>CM047878.1:11786219-11805485 GCA_026212405.1 Petrea volubilis
AATTTTTTATTATTTTCTTTCTAAGTAGAAGCTTCCAATCATGGAACTATAAAATAGGTGATTTTTTCATGTGAAGTGTGTGACCTAAAAGACAAAGAATCCAGAAGGTCGACTCAGATAGTTTTAATAAAGGTAAGATAATATTTTGTTGCTAAATTGACTCGGAAGATATTGCCTGGACCGTTGATCGCCATATGTATATTCTCATAATCACTTAATTAAGCAGTCTCCTCCGGCTTTTGAATGGGAATTAATGGCTTATACATGTACCTGTCCCACTTGTATATAAATTTTCCAAGATCAACTGAAGACATCTTGGCTGGTACTCCACGGAATATTTTAATAGTTGAAAGAGAAATACTTCTAGAGTTGATTAAAAAAGTTATTTGACATTATAGAAAGTTTTTGTCTAGTTTTTAACTTTAAAATAAGAAAGAAGCTGTCTGTCTAAATTTACTTGTAAAAGCTGATCAGATCATATAGTTTATAAAATATTTTTGAAATTATAAATTTTAAGATTTTATTTTAAAATAAGTTATCAAAGTGTTTCGATAAATAAGATTATAACAACTTTTAAAAGGTTTGGTAAACCTATAAGCTATATGATTTTATTTGGTAGAAATTATAGCTTCTAAACTCTTTTCAGTAAAAAAGTGATAGAGAAAATATATTGCATTGTTGATTTCATAAGCATAAACATTTCTTGAGAGGGAATGAATACAATATTGAAGATTAATTAAGGATATTTGTGACATTTTATTTTTTGAAACTAGACAACTTATAAGTAGTTTCAAAAATAAAGAAGGGAGATTGTTTTTATTTTTATTTTATTTTTTTAATTTTTTCTTTCAAGTTATTTTTTTTATTTTTATTTTTTTCTTTCAAGTTGTAAGCTCAAAACATCTTTTTTGTTGAGCTCATAAGGTCTATTGTACCAAAATAATTACCGAACAATTTTAAAAAGCTCATACACTCTTCAAAACAACTTCTAAGTTCAACCAATACTCTCTAAATCCGTCTAAATTTTGGCATATTTCAAGTTTTTAAGAAGCAGAATAATTTAATAATATTTATTTGTTTAGAAGAAATTTCTCTTCTAAATATTAAAAATTATATATTTAAATATTTCTTAATACATAATACATACATATATATATATATATAAATTTGCTAATATGGACTATGTGTTGGTATTTTTTCACAAAAAGAAGACATAATCGCTTTATAAATATAAAATTATATATTTAAATATTTTTCAAAAAATAATACTTATTTACATATACACTAGTGAATTGGGTCACTGCTAAGTGTGGCGTCCCCGTTTGAACAATCCATTGGGGGCATATTTAGTATGATGCTCCAAATGCACGGCTAACCTTTTGATAATAGTAGGGATGGAAATGGGTCCGGGTTAGATCTGGACTCGGACCTGGACCCCCTGGGGGGTTTTCTACACCCTTAATTGGGTCTGGGGTGGATCACAAGTTTTCATTATAAAACCTGGACCCGCCCTGAACCCGTTCTTCTAGGATTATCCCTATTTTCATCCCACAGCCGCCACTGTCACCCATTATCTCCAAATTCTCAAATTTTTAGATGTGTGAATAATTTTTTAATCCAAATCTTCAATAAATTCTGGTCCAAATCACTAGATCTTCAACAATTTTTGGCTCAAATCTTCAATAAATTCAGGCTCCAAGAAATTCTTGTTCCTAGGCTCGCAAGCCGGCTCACAAGCTTCAATTTTTTTAATATTTATGTTTATTTTTATATAATTATATATAAAATTATAAATAATATATTAATTTCGAATTTGAGTCTGCACCTCGAACATAATAAAATAATTGAAAATATTTAAACTCGACTTCAAGCCCGAGCTCGAGCCGAACCGAGTTCGAACATGAATTGAGCCCGCGCTCGAGCCTATTTTTCCTGGCTCATTGGGCTCGAGCTCGACAAAAAGGCTAACGCTCGACTCGGCTCGGCTCGTTTGCATCCCTAGTTGTAAGGTACAAGGATGCCCTCGAATGCTGCTGCATCGAGGACACGAATCCTCAACCTGGCCTTCGCCTAATTTGACTAAGCCAACGGAAAGATCTTAGCTGGCAAGACTGATAGGCCTTGTACATACTCTTACCAAACCCGCGCCTGCTATACATGGGTCCATTCCATCAGCCCTAGGAGCATTAAATGCTCTCTCATAAATACAATCCTTGATTTTAAATGCACAAGATATGTATTAAATGCAATATTAAGGCCCCATGTGTCAAATTCGCTGATCAATTCCCATCAACCATGTCAAGTCAGGGACCCTCTCTCATATAAATAACAAAAAGACTCTCCTATATGAGGAATATTGCTTTTTTACATTACATACAAGAAAGCATTGCAATTTTTACTATTCACTTTTTTTCTCCAAATACCCTAAAGCTAACTTGAGCGTTGGAGATCCTAAGTTGGGGCAAAATCGGCTAGTCCAACATGCATTCTTCCCTCTTTGACAGGTAGGCTACCAGCACATCAATCGGACCATATCAAACTCCACTACGTGGTTGACCAAAAAGACCCAGCATCATTTTGTGCTAGATGAAGGGCCCTTAATCTTGTTTAAGAACTGGTCCTTGGTAGAGAAGAAGAAGAATGGTAAACACACAACGTAGCTATGTCTCCATGACTCTATTGGAGAGAGCTAACCGTGACACTCAGAGGTTACCTAACGGGCCAGAGGTGAGAATGTTAATATCATCGACGAAGGCAAAGGACACAGCGTCCCATTGCCTCCAGCTGCGCCTGGAGTCGGGCCTTCCAATGCTCCATCATTGGCCACCATAGCAGATGTCACGCCTTAGGTTCGAGACGCAACACGGTGATGCCCCTGAGCCCAAAGGACTCAGAGACACCAAACCACATAAATCAGAACATACTAAAAACTATAAAATATTTATTGAAAAACCTTAGTTGAACATTGTAGCGGAAAAGATAATATCCTAACTATTACATCTCTCATTTCAAAACATAAGTAGAAACTAATCCATAATAGTCTTAATAGATAGAGCCATACAAGGAAACATCAAAACTAAATAGCGATCACTAAATTCCCTAAGCAGGGATTCCATCAATCCACTCACCAACCCCAAAATTGTTCCTTATCACCTTTCTCAGCACTATCCTCTGCAAAAAGATTATTAGTGGTGTGACTCACCCAGTAAGGGATCTCTTGACCCTCTATCGAATTTGAGCAAGTTACACATATATATATATATATATATATGTATAGCATTAAAATCACACTTTGCACACATAGACAATATTCAAAAATCAACATTTTTGACTTTCAAGTAACATAACGGATAACAAAATAAAATCAGACAAATTCATTTATATATCCATGCTCGTAAACATTCAAAATCTCTATTGGCCAACTCGATCAAGCCCTAACTATAACCTCGTTAGGTGGGTTAGGACACTACTATTATTACCCATAGGAGGGCCTTAACCACAACCCCGGTAGGTGGGTTCGGACACTACTATTATTTCCCTTAAGAGAGCCTTAACTATAACCCCATTAATTGGGTTCGAAAATTGCTCCTATACCCCGTAGCTCGATTGAAAATTTCAAAACTCGTTCCTACTGATAAAATTCTAAGTGTTTGGAACATGTTCACATATACACATATGGCACAACATAAAATAATTTTTAACTTTACATAGAGAAAATTCGTAAAATAGCATGCTCAAATCCACTTTTTATATAATAAAATAACTGGTTTAACAAAGACATAAATTTAAGAAAAATATATTTTTATAAAATAAATAGAGGAAAGAAACCACTTACCTTGACCTATAATTATTCTTAAAACTCTATCGACTTCGAGGTTAAGTCCTATACCCGATCAATTGTATCTATAAGAAATAAATAGGGATAAGATAATGCTCCTCAATATGAAATCTCACACGGAATAACAAATCTAATGATACAGATTAACCCCGATTCAATTATCCTAGAGTGTCAAAGATATCCATGTCTAACCCCTCAAATAATGATTTATACTATTCCCATAGACATAGATAGCCCCCACCATAGATAATTTGGAGTGAGTATAATTATTCTCATACTTAAGCAAATCTACGGCCAAGGTCCGCGTCCGGAATCATACTCGTAAAACTTATATCATGAATTGTGGTACTACTAGTATAGGAAGCTGTGCAACCCTACTACCAAAATATTTAACTAAATTGATGGAAAATCATGTACTACACGAAGATGCCCATTATGCCTTCGGGAAATTAATCCAAGTTGGTGCAAGGTTTAAATCCTATTAGTATATCATGATGTCATGGTGCATATTGGCCTCAATATGGTTATATCTCTCTATTGTAATTGTTGGATACAATGAAAAAAACAAGTGAATTCAAGAACTTATAGGGGGTTGTGATTTGTGAATTATGATATTGTAACCCCGTGCAAGATAGTGATTGTAATTAGTGATCTCGGATTATTGCGCTAATGTTTCGTCGCTGCTCTATATCCACTCGGTTTATTATTCTTATTATTGCGTGCATATATAATACAAATTCCCAAACCTAATATGATTAACTCAATATTCCTAAGTATAATAGGATTAGCCTAATAATCCTAAACCTAATAGGATTTAACTAATATTAATAATATTAACAATAGCAATACTAATGTAATAATAAAATTATAATCCCAATAGTAATAATAATAATAATAATAATAATAATAATAACAATATTCGTAATAATACAATAATAATCCTAACATTAATAATAATATTAAGGAAGTAATAATAATAATAATAATAATAATAATAATAATAATAATAATAATAGTAATACATCTAATAAAAGGGTCAGGGTATCACAACAGAGACTAAGTAGGTAAAGCAGACGGTAACCCTCCCCATCAACTGAGTTAGGCAGCTGTTAGGGGCTTGCGATGACCAAGCCCTAATACGCCTGCTATCTGAAGGGCTATCCCCATCACCAGTGAAATGAAAATCGAAATGAGCACCCCGCTCCCTCAGAAAGCCGTTTCCATGAGAAAAGGAGCCATCGACACACCCATAGGGTGGAAGTAGCAGAATCTGACAACCGTACCCCCCATCATGTCCAACACCGGCAGGATGCTCTTGACCCCCATGCCAGGTTAGGACCAGCGACCATCACCAACGTAGATAGAGGGGAGGAAGGGAGAGCACGCATGCGCTACCAAGTTAATGAGCTCCACACTAAGATAGAGCGCCTTTCTAGGCACAAAGAAGGGAGAAGGGAAGCCAGGTGGTCAACACCCATTGTTTTCCACATTATAATCCTAGGCTGGAGTGGTGCCCTTTTATCTTGGGGATCGCTGAGTTACGTTTGGCCCTTGAAGAGCGCATACCCACTAGTTTGCCCAGGTACGATGGCACCACAGATCCTTTTAAACATCTTACTCACTATGAGGATGTGGTTGGTGTTGTGACCAATAATTTGAATATGTGGGTCCATTTGTTCTCCACTACCCTACAAGGGATAGTACTATCTCGGTTCAAGAAGTTGGAGCCACAATCTATCATCTCTTACGAGGAGTTAGCTGATAGCTTTCTCAACCATTTCTTGGCCAACATATCCACGAAGTGTGGTATGGAGTCATCCAATAGGAGGGAGACCCTTCGGGCATTCATGGAGCATTTCAACAATGAGCTCCTCAAGGTGAAGGACACTAGCATTAAGTTCATAAGGCACACACTTTATCAAGCGCTGAGGAATGAGAGTTGTACTGAGGTTGTCATCATGGAGCCCCCCAGAACCATAGATGGTATCCAAAACCTTGTTTCAAAATACATGGAGATGGAGGAACTCAACCTGATTAAGTATCCACCCAAGTCAAAAAATGAGGGAGGAAGCAAGTAGCCTCAAGAGGAGAAGCCAAGGGGCAAAGAGAAGAAAGAGCCCCCCCTCCCCCCCCCTCAAGGAAATACAAAGACTATACTGCCGTCATAAAGTTGCTAGCAGAGATCTTCTCTCTCCTCGGGAGCTATGCATTCTCGACATCTAAAAGGATACCTGAGGGGAAGAGAGCCAGTAAGAGTGAGAAGTATCGTGCCTACCATAAGCAATATGGGCACAATGCCAAGGACTGCTACAACCTACATTACGAGATTGAGGCTTTAATTTGAGGTAGGGAAATAAAAAAGTTCATGATGAAGTTGGAGTACTACAGTTTACAGGCATCCCTCATCTATTGAGAAAGGTCCAGACTACCTACGAAGTAGAATTCCCAAAGGAATCAGGAGCCCTAGAAGAAAGTAGGAAAGAGACCAATGAACGATAATCAACCACAAAAGGCGTGATCCACATGATCGCTGGGGGCCTTGGCGGTAGAGATACCAAGTCCTCTAGAAGAAGAGTAGGCATGAAGCTCTAGTATGATAGGTTTGCCGTCGAAGAACTTGAAAGGCCCCAGCGGGTGAATGTAATCGAGGGATGCGCTATAGAGTTCAGCGAAAGTGACAAAGTACCCATCCAGAACCCTGAAGGACTGGTCAAGCAGCTAGATTATCCAATGGTGGTGATGGTAGACGTGACCAATTTCTACATCACCAAAACCCTAATTGGCAACAACAGCTTAGCCAATGTTCTATTTTATTCCACCTTGAAAAGGATGGATATGGGCAAGGTGTGCCTAGAGCTAGTGAAGACGCCGCTGATTGGCTTGGGGGGTTCTCAGATTATCCCTATCGAACAAATCAAACTACAAATGTCCCTCGGGAAAGAGCCAACTAGAAAAACTCTGATGATCAATTACTTAGTGGTTGTCGCTCTGTTCGCTTACAACACAATCTTGGGGTACCCTGTGCTCAATGCGTTTCAAGTAGTGGTGTTAATTTACCACCTAAAGACGAAGTTTCCCACCGACGTTGGAGTCGAACAGGTCCAATGTGATGTCGGTGATGTATAGACTTGCTACCTAGTATCCCTAGGAATGAAGCCTAGGTTCAAAAAGAAGAAAAACCCCAAAGATAGCGACTCCGATGATCTAATAGGAACACTCTTGAAGCATAGAAAGGTCAAGGTTATCTAAGTCGGACCCACTGGGGAGTTTACAACTATCAAGCTAGAACCGAGAATGCAATGCCCTAGTACTTCCTACTATTTTAAAATTTTATTATATATTAAGTTTCATGCAATATTTTAAAAACTATTATATATAGTTTAATGTTTTATGCAATTATTATGTGACTCCTAATTTATATGTGTGAATTATGTGTGATTTCATGAGTAAATGTGTATTTGCTCTATATGCATTTTTCAAAATTATAATGATAGGAATTATTTGTAATAAAGTCATATATATAGTATTTTTATATTTCAAAACATATAAATATATATATGTATATTTTCGAAATAAATATAAAGTGTGTTTTCAAAATATGGATAAATAGGACCATTTTTGCAATATAAGATATTCAAATAGAAAAGATGTTGTTTCATTCATTAAATCCTTGTTTTAGATAAAACCTTAGATAAAATAAGAAATGATCATTGATTGTAGAATTCTTTACACATAAAATAAAAATAATACTTTAGAATACATATGTATTAGAAATTATTTTTTATTAGAAATTATTTTATATGTTGAGTGAATTAGAAATTATTTTCTATATTTATATTACATATATATATATATACACATTCATACACACATGAATTTATATTACCATATATATATTCTTGTAAGTATACACATATATATATGCAATACTATAATACATATATATTATATAAATACATTTCGTACACATACATATATATTCTACTGTTTTAAGATTAGTATATTCATATACATATATATATATATATACTTACATAAATAAATTAATACATATGCTCAAAATGTCATTGTCTTCATTAAATGAATTCATACACCTAGATTACTAGATAAATCAAAAATATATACACTTGCATTAATCTTGCTAAACTTAGCCAATATTTGTAGGAATAGTATTAAAAGAAGATGCATGTGTTATCATTATATTAAGTTAGACTAACACATAATCTAAATTAGCAGACCACTTAAGCACATGTGGAGTAACAACTAAGCTCTTGAGTTGGATGAATACATTAATTACAATACCAAGGTGTAAAGAAATTATTAATTATAAATTGGCCTTAATATTAAATAATTCTATTTCACAAATTAAACCTTATAAATAGAAGAGCTTGTCTTCCATTTTTTTCATCACACAAACAAACACATCCACACATACTAAATCCCGCCTAAAACACCCCACTCACACTCACCTTACCCTAAACATACAAAACACTCTATCTTTATAGAATATCTCCTACCCATATTTATACATATGTAAACCTTTCTTTTAACCTACATATATACCTAAGAAGCCTGCTATATACTCTCTTCTCCTCTGAAAACATTTGAAAATGTAGAATTATTACCTTTCTCATAAGTAGTTTAGGCAAAAAAGTCTTAAATTATTTTCATAAAGTAGGCTTTAACTTGGGTTTATCAAATAATTGTAAAATATCAAGGAATTGCCTATGTTAACATTTTTAAGATTTTATGCCTCACATTATTTGTTATACTTGTTAATATTATGATAATTATTTTCATGATATTATGCTTTCATAAAGGTACATGCATGAACATGATATGTTATTTATGCTCTATATGATCTATGTGTTATGAGAAAATTATTTTTCAACTATGTAATGGGCCCAAAATGTATTGTTGGAATAGATGTTGCTGAGTTCCGCTGGTACATTCCATTGGAGATGCCAGTATTAAGTGTTCCGGCCCTCCATCTCCTAATCTCTCCTCATATGGACGGAATGTTCCATGTGAGAGTGGGTCGTAGGCTTCGGCATATACATGGGTTATGACCACTGGTGTGACTTGGTTGAGATTGATGGAATCGCGAAGTGACTCGGTTGGATTATTGATTATTAGGTCATGGGGAGTTATAAGGCATTACGTCACTATATGTGGCGAACAGGGAATATTATGTGATTTTAAATAGTTTATGTACAATTTTCACCACTTGCACCTTATGTGATTGAGTAATACTTCTACTCAACCGTTGTGTTGGCACATTTTATGAACATTCTTTTAGGCAAAGATGTTTGTAGACATATTAAATTCACGCCAATTAAATGCCGACATGTGGAAAATATATATATTAAATATCAATATTATATTTAATATTTTTATTTGTGGAATTTAATTAAAATTAATTCCTAAATAAAATAGTTAGTTAATTTATATTTTGATATATTTTTCTTGGCCAATCAAATAACTCCAAGTGTCAAATTACAATATTTGGCCAATAAAAAAAAATAATATCTTGCAAACATATATGCTAGGTATTATTATTTTGGCAAATGAATATAATATCTTGTAAATATATATGCTAGGTATTATTATTTTGGCAAATAAAATAATATCTTGCAAACATATATGCTAGGTATTATTATTTTGGCAAGTAAAATAATATCTTGCAAATATATAAGCTAGATATTATCATATTTTGGCAATTCAAATCGTATCTTTTCATTAAGGAAATCAATTGCTAGCAAATTTGAACCGGTCAATCAAATTGCGTCATCTCGTCAAGTAAACATGGCAAGAAACTATCCTCTACACCTATAAATAGGGGTCTTCTCAACAAGCCAAAGAGACAAACAAAAACATACATTGAAGCATAAGAAGTCTTCAAAGCAAGAGAAGCAAAGGAAATTTTGCAATTCTCTCAAGAAGATTCGAAGTGATCAAGTAGAAATTCCCGGCGTTCTTCACGAAGATCATCAAATCCAGGCGTTTGATCTGCAATCAAGGTGCGAAACCAGCAAATCAACGTTTTCCCAAGTCAAATACGCAATGACCAAGGCGAAGTTCCTGGCGTTCTTCACCAAGATCAACCAAATCAAGGCGTTCGATCTACAGACAAGGTGCTAAGCCAGCAAATTGACATTCTTTCCAAACATACATCAGGTCAAGTTAGCGATTTTTACGGCGTTCATCGAAAATCTCAGTGTTTGATTCATAATCAAGCTACAAAGCCTACTAATCACATTATTGAAGACCAAATCAAGCTCGAAGAAGATCAAACCACCAAATCCGCTCCGGAAGTGTTTGAATTTTCAAATTTCAAATTCGTGAAGGAAGAATCAGAGGATCAAGCTTAGAGATTGTACCCACTTTACTTTAAATAATTTCAATAAATTCAATTTGTACGATTTTTCTTGTCTTTTAATTCAATAAACTCGAAATTTGTGTTACAAATTTCTGGCACGCCTAGTGGGACCCTTTACCCCTCATCTCTTTCTTTGTCAAAAACTTTCTTCAAGTATGAAATGGATGCCTACAAATCCACGGAGTCCAAGGTCGCTATTTCAGAAGTTTCAAATTTTGTAGTTACTACGAGAAGCATGTCCAAGAAGTCTCATGCATCTTTTGAGAAGACTAGCTCACTCGATAGCATTAAGAAGAGCTTATCACAACTCGTCAACACCAACGAAGATGATGGAGTTGATTCCGCGCCATCTGCTCCTCGCTCAACATCAAGTTCTTCCAGCATAGCCCCTGCCATGGTGACAAATGCAACAACATTGGAGGAACAACTTGCAAGTTTGATGAAGGCTATTGAAGGGCTCGCCAGGCATGTTCAAGAGTAAGACTCTCAAATCACAAAGCTGATGAACAAGGTCAACCATGCTGAAGTTACTCATGTCATAGGGAGGCAGCCTGAAGCTCAAGTTGAGGCTGAGATGTCTATGAAGCAACAAGAAAGGGGAAAATCTGTAGTACCACAGTTGCAAGTCTCATCAGAGGGGTTGATTCCTATTAACCAGTTGCAGGAGTTCATCACGGGGACGATTAAAGATAAGCTTGATGGAAGCTCCAAGTGGACTGTGTCATATACAAAGCTATACACCCACAGAATCGACAATTTGAAGATGCCAACTGGTTATCAACATCCTAAGTTTCAACAATTCGACGACAGAGGCAACCCAAAGCAACACGTAGCCCATTTCGTCAAGATATGCAACAATACCAGAACCTACGAAGACCACTTAGTCAAACAGTTTGTTCGATCACTGAAGGAAAATGCGTTCGACTGGTACACCGACTTAGAGCCAAATTCAATCGATAGCTGGGGGCAACTTGAACACTAATTCCTCAACCGCTTCTACAGCACTCGATGAACAGTTAGCATGATTGACCTCACCAACTCTCGCCAATGGAAAGATGAACATGTCATTGACTACATCAATCAGTGGAGGAATTTGAGCCTCAATTGCAAATATAGATTATCTGAAACGTCGGCCATTGAGATTTGTATTCAAGAAATGTACTCGGGACTCCGATATTTTCTTCAAGGGATCCAGCCTAGGATATTTGAAGAGCTTGCAACCAGAGTGCATGATATGGAGTTGACCATGAGCGCAAGCAGAGTTGATGGGCCACCTATCCAAGAGCCTCAAAATCCTAAAGAAAAGCAAGACGTAAAGAAAGGGAGCAAGTCCTTTTTCAAAACTCAAACCAAAGAGCCAATGACAGTAGGTGCGAAACCTATCAGATTGCAAGAAAAGACAAATCAAAAGGGTGAAGAAAAGAAAGACGTCGCCCCCGAGAAAGGATGGAGAAGATCAAGCCTAAAAGAAAGGCAGACCAAACAGTATCCGTTCCTTGACTCCGATGTCTCTAGCATATTCGATGACCTGCTTGAAGCAAACCTCATCGAGTTACCTGAGATGAAGAGACCCAATGAAGCTGGAAGGACAAATGACCCAAAATATTGCCAATATCACCGCTTGATAGGTCATCCAATCCATGATTGCTTTGTGTTCAAAGATAAAGTGATGCAATTAGCCCTACAAGGGAAGATTTCACTTGAAGAAGATAGTGCAGCCGTAAACACGGTCGCAATCCAAGCTACGATAAATGCACATGAGGAGGATTGTGAAGTGAAGAAGAGTACACCGATAATGTAGCTGATGATTGTATGGCAGTGATGTCCTTCACGGATGAAGATTTGCTCCTTGGCTCTAAGCCTCATAACAGGCCATTGTTTGTGACCGGCTATGATCGCGAGCAAAAAGTGAATAGGATACTGATTGACGGTGGCTCCGCCGTCAATCTCTTGCCCTTATGCATGATGAACGAGTTGGGGATCTCTACGGATGAGCTTTCAAGCAGTCATCTGATGATCCAAGTTTTCAATCGAGGAGGGCAAAGAGCTCTCGGCATCATAAGGTTAAAATTGCGAATGGACGATATGCTATCAACTGCATTATTCCATGTGATCGATGCCAAATCATCATCCAACATGTTGCTTGGTCGGCCTTGGCTACATGAAAATAGAGTAGTTCCTTCCACTTGGCATCAGTGCTTCAAATATTGTCGAGAAGGTGTAGTGAAGAAGGTGCTTGGCGATGGTAAACCTTTCACTGAAGCTGAAGCACATCTTGCCGATACCAAGTATTGCCTTAGAGATGGCGAGAGTGCAAAGATAAAAGAAGACTTGACATGTGAAGAGTTCAAGCCATAGGGCGATCATAGTAAAAAGAACAAAAGTGTTGCCCCAATCCCGGCAAACCATGATCGAGAAGGCGAGTCATCCAGTACTGGCTTAGAGTCATTTAAAGAGTTGATATTGCCTCTTACAAAGCTTGATATAAAGAAGCTGTCTGCTCAGTCGCTCAAAGGATTTGCTCGTCCGATACAAGAAGCTGAGGTGGAACATGGGAATCCAATGGAACTTGAAAATGCAAAAGGCTTTGACCCAAAAGCATACAAACTTTTAGTCAAAGCCGGACATAGTCCTGAAGAGAGCCACAAATTAGGAAGACTCCCACCAGCACCAACCAAGGCACGTGGACAGGGTCTCAAGACAACACAAAAGATACTTAAGGAAGGTGGGCACGCCATCGCATATTCGCGGCAAGGACTTGGATTCACCCCAAGAGCTCCTATTCGCATTGCCATCAAGAGAGCGGGTAACAATTACGTGACGGAAGGCGAACTTTCGTCAAATGATGGGAACAAGAGGGGAATGCCAAGAATATCAATCTTTGAAAGACTCGTACCTTCTAGAAGGATTGCACGCAGAGGAACAAGGAGTTTGAAATACAGTAAGAAGGTCGAGACTCAGACTAGCCAAAGATTACGAAGTCTTGTTCCTTCCCATATGAAGCGAAAAACTACTTTGGCCATCTCATGTGGCGTAGTCTTAAAGGCAAAATGGCAGACCGTCATCTTCATAGGTGCCCTAAGTAACGAGGAAGATGATAAAGAAAACATAGCTTCTTCTTACCGCACTTGTGATGTTACACACCAACCAGCTCATCCGAGTACTAAAGGCTGCTTATTTAGGCAGATTATCAAACTTATCAACGGCAGCAATATCAAAGAGAGCGATGCCATAAGGATGTTGCAAGTAACTTAGGTCAGACGGATGAACGGTCAAACCAGGGAATGCATAAACTTTGAAGAAAGTGAAGAGGGTATTGTGACAACATACCATATCACCTCGACCGAAGAAATCCCAGAAGAGGATGCTTGAATTTGCTCCCCCTGAGCTCGAAGAAGGCATTGAAGCAACAGTTGATACATTGAAAGAGATCAACTTGGGAGATGCTGACAATCCGCGGCCAATCTACATTAGCGCACTATTAACTACTGATGAGGAAAAAGCCTACATCGAGCTTTTAATCGAATTCAGAGATGTGTTTGCATGGTCGTACAAAGAGATGCCTGGATTAGGTCCGAAGGTAGCAGTTCACCACCTTGCCATTAAGAAAGGAGCTCATCTGGTGAAGCAAGCCAACATCGATTTCGGCCGGATCTAGTCGCTTTGATTGAGACTGAAGTGAACAAACTCATTGAAGTCTGGTAGTCGGGTTTATTCTAGAAGTCAAGTACCCCACGTACATATCAAGCATTGTGCCAGTAAGAAAGAAAAATGGCCAAATCCGAGTCTGCGTCGATTTTAGGGACCTAAATGAGGCGTATCCGAAAGATGATTTCTCGCTGCCCATGGCTGAGCTTATGATCGACACCACTACAGGTCATGAAGCGTTTTCATTCATGGATGGATCATCGGGGTATAATCAGATACGCATGGCACCAAAAGATAAAGAACTGACAACATTTCGCACCCCTAAAAGGTATATATCTCTACAAAGTGATGCCCTTCGGCTTGAAAAATGCTGGCGCTGCTTATCAAAGAAAAACGTCGTCGAATATCAAGCTCTTATCCTTGGTTTGGAGATAGCAGTAGACATAAAGCAGCTTCACCTCTAAGAATATGGAGATTCTAAGTTGGTAGTCAACCAGCTGAATGGGTCTTATGAAGTGAAAAAGCCAGAGCTGGTCCCACACTTTGATTATGCCAAAAGACTTGTTGGTTGGCTTGGTGATGTGACAATCAGACATGTAGTGAGAAAAGAGAATAAACAGGTTGATGCTCTGGCAAAAATCGCTTCCACCCTCGCGATGAATGAAGAGGAAGCTCGTGTGTCGATATGCAGGAATTGGGTGATGCCGCCGATATTTGATGATGAAGACAGTGAAGAAGTAGAGAATCACGTCGTGGAAGTATTTGAGGTTGAAAAGGAAGATTGATGCCAACCATTCGTAGATTACTTGAAGTACGAAAGGTTGCCAGATGATCCACGCAGAAAGGTTGACATTAGACGGTGTGCGGCTCGCTTCATTTATTACAGAGATACACTATATCGGCGCTTGTTCGATGGAGTCTTCCTGAGATGTTTGAGTGAGGAAGAATCCATTCATGCTATAGAAGAAGCTTATTTCGGAGTCTGCGGTGCTTATCAGTCAAGCCCAAAATTGTATTTTCGAATCAAAAGGATGGGCTACTATTGGTCGTCAATGGTAAAAGACTGCATGGATTACGTGCAAAAATGTCAAGCTTGCTAGTTCCATATGAACTTTATCCACCAACCGCCTGAGCCGTTGCACCTTACGGTGGCTTCATGGCCTTTTGATGCTTGGGGATTGGATGTTGTAGGTCCCATGACCAAATCTTCATCAAGACACTTGTATATCTTAGCAGCAATGGATTACTTTTCCAGGTGGGCTGAAGCAGTGCCTCTTAAAGAAGTAAAGAAAGAAAATATTGCTGACTTCATCCGAATCAGCATCATATACCGTTATAGGGTCCCACGATACATAATCACTAACAATGGGAAACCATTTAGCAATAATCTGATAGACAAGCTTTGTGAGAAGTTCAACTTTAAGCAAATGAAGTCTTCCATGTACAATGCTGGCGCCAATGGTCTCGCCGAAGTATTCAACAAGATTTTGTGCAGACTATTGAAGAAAGTGGTAGCAAAGTCAAAGCGAGATTGACATGAAAGGGTTGGAGAAGCTTTATGGGCTTATCGAACAACTTACAGAACGCCGACACAAGCAACTCCTTAGTCCTTGGTTTATGGCACTGAAGCAGTTGTCCCCCTCGAGCAACAGATTCCATCGCTGAGAGTAGCTGTACAGGAAGGGCTAACTGAGGAAGATAATGCATGACTACGTCTTGAAGAATTGGAAGCCCTTGATGAGAAGAGGCTGGAAGCACAACAAAGACTTGAGTATTATCAATCTCGTATTTCCAAAGCATTTAATAAGAAAGTGAAGGCACGCTCTTTTCAAGTGGGTGATTTAGTGCTTGCTGTGAGAAGGCCCATCATCACAACTCACCGGACCGGAAACAAGTTCACCTCCAAGTGAGATGACCCCTATGTTGTCAAGGAAACCTACACAAACGGCGCTTACAAGTTGGTCGCCGAAGATGGCTTGAGGATTAGCCCCATAAATGGGAAATTCTTGAAGCACTATTATGCGTAAATGATGTAAATTGCTCCTGCGGCACGAGCCTAAACTGCATCAAACTCCTGACCTGCATGAGTATAAACTGTGTACGGTACCCACAAATGGTAATGCATGTGGTTAAACTGCTAACATACCCCACCAATAGTAATGCATGTGGTTAAAGGACTAACATACCCCACCAATGGTAATGCACGTGGTTAAATTGTTAACATACTCCAATAAAGGTATTTCATGTGGTTAAATTTATAAATACTCCACTTTGTCCAGGGGGGTCAAACTATGGATACTCCTGGCCCGTATGAGTATAAACTGTGTACCCCTTCCCCCCCACAAAACAAGTGTTGTCTTTCAACTATGTTATGACTTGATCCCTTCTTTGGGTACGTAGGCAACTTAGTTAAATTCTAAGTTCAGTCAAGATTCTTTGAAGATATATTTTTCCAAAGGAGTTGTTAACTCAAAGTCAGAGCATTTGAAGGATCATGCTTGCAGTAGATTTTATTTTCATGAAAGTTAACAATTTATTACGTAAAGTTTGAAATTCGTAGTGAATTGTATTTTCATGTTAGTATTGATTTATTGTGAGAGATTGTTGGGACTTGCGCAAGTGCACGCAGTCATACATGTAATACAAGTAGAGTGTCGAATCCCACAGGGATTGTGATTTGGCCCATGCAAATGACTCGTGTAGGTTTAGCTAAATGGATCGAATTGGGTAGTGATTTTGTATTACTAAACGAAACCTAAGTTCTTAATAAAAAAAACTTGCGAAGAACAATAATAACAAATAATCAATGTGGGAAATGCAAGTGCAAGGTGGTTTCATTCACCTAATTTGCTATTCTAATCCAATCCCAAAGTTGAGTGGTTTCGTGTTGTGTGAAGCCTAGGAACAAATATATCCACAATCTCTCTCGGGCATTGCTAAATTAATTCCTACAAACCCTTCTAAGCCTAGGACTAATCAATTCTCATTTCAATTAATCCCAGCTTTAGAAATTATTTGTATGAATTTTAACAATTGCCTTAAGGCTCAATCAATGTTAAATTCATTCTCATGCAACTTTAACACCATTTGATCTCCTCTAACTAGAGCTACAATTGTGAATCATCTCTCGACCTCATCACGATTCTCAAATTCGCTAATTAGAGGTGATAAAACCCTAACCACGTATTAAATCATTAAACAAGAATCACACAACAAAAACACATACGAAAACAGATTCAAACTCACGAGATTTTCATAGAATAGCAAATAAGATGAACTACACATTCCTTATACTTAATTAAAATTACTTCATAATGAAACTAAAAATAAGAACAAAATCTGGAAAAGAATTCATGAAAAGAGAAGAAATAAACTTATTCGCTGGAAATTTCAGATGAAAACGCCCCTCGTTAGGTTGTTCTTCCCTTGGCTCTTGATATCTCCCTTCTTCCGTTCTCCACAAAATCCTAAAAAAATGAAAAAGTTCTAAAAACTAAAACCTAGCTAAAAACGTGAACATTAGTTCTACCAATGCATTTTGGACTTAAAAAACGGGTAGAAAAACCCTAGCACCGCCTTCCAAAAATAGAGTCCTAATCAAATTAGGAAAGATTGTTAATTGCTGTCGCGGATTTTAGGTACATACCCAAAATATTTTGGGTACGTACCAAAACTTACAGATTTATTTAACTCCCTGCATGACTGAAATCGGGTACGTACCCAAAATATTTTGGGTACGTACCCAAACATAAAGATTCGCTTCTTCTCGAAATGGTTGAAATTGGGTTGATACCCAAAATCTCTTGCGTAAGTACCTAACTCTTGACTTCCACTTTTCGTCTTCTTGATGGTATTTTTCCCATCTTACCTACTAAACAATGATTTAACTCAAATTTAGGCATAATAAGGTTCAAATAGAGAAAAATACATGATAAGTCCGTCAAAATAAATATAAAGGTCAAGTAAAATTACGGACTTATCAGAGACATGATGAGTCTTAAGGTTCATTGTATTGAAAGATAACAAAAGTTGCATTCACAACCAAGAGATTGCAAAATAGAAAGTACATGAAAAGATTTATGTTGCGTAATCAAAAACAAAGAAAAAAGAGGAAACATTGTTATAGCAATAGAAAAACATAAGAATGCAAAATACTAAGCTAATCTCAAGCAAAAAGACTCATATTCTTCAACTCTTCCCTAGCAGCCTCGAGTCGTGCCCTCAAAAGCTTCATTTCATAAATTTCTTCGTCACTCAGTGAAGAAGCACTCTGGAGGGCGGTGATTTCTTTTTCAATCTCGCAAACTTCAGCTTGAGCACTTTGTAGGAGTTGTTGTTGTCGCTTCAATGATTGAAACAAACTCTTCTTCCGCGCATTCAAGTTATTGATCTCTTGTTGAATTTGCTCCAAATCCTCTTTGGTAGACTGAATTAGATTAGCCTCCTTGCTTTCTTTGGTCTTGGCATTTGAAAGACGTTCTTTGGCTTCTTCTAACTGGTGGGCAGTAAATTCCTTAGATGCTTTCTCAGAGGATGCAGAGCTTGCCTTATCAAAAGTAGCTGCCTTGACAAATAAAAGCTTGAGTGATCCTTCTATATAGGAAATGTCAAAGTTGCTGAAGCTTTTCATCGAGCTGAGCACTATATCAACCTCGTCTTCAATAGAGGAAAGTTGTAACAACCCGAACCTTTTATAGGATAAAATTTACAAGCAAACGTTCTTTTATTTACATTACACAATGAACCTGAAAACGTAATTACTAATATACTAACTAAGCTGGTTCATAGACATAAAGTTGCAAAATCTAGCAACAATTCCGATCTAGGCGCCCACTTCGTAATTTCCTAGAATATCGTTCGTGCTATCTTGGACAGCCTGTTTTCCTAAAATAAATAGCATACGTAAAATAGGTCAACATCACAGTTGAGTAGAAATTCCTTACCAAATCATATAAGGTGATAGTGTGTGCATTGAAACATGTAAGCACATTGTTTCACATTTCGTTTTACCTTTGGAATCACAAATAGTGATTTCAACTTCCCAACACATTTCTCCTTTCCGACCTTATTCTCCAACAATATCAATCCCTACCTTATTCACCGGTGGTCGTATCTCGAGATTACGCCAAAATTCTACGACCCACTTCAGTACACGAACACTCCGTCCGAGTAAGGTGGGATTAGGACCAGGGATGGCGAGAACATATATTAAGACCGGCAAGCCCACTGCTGCCCGGCCGAACTCTGCCCCATCCCCACCGTAACACATCGGGGCCCGGCATGCGCAATTAAATTTTCACATATAAACATATTTTTGCACATAGAAACTAAATTAAACATGCACATAGAAAACTAAATTAAACATGATGAGCCTAACACAATAAAAACTTATTATGCATGT
>CM047878.1:11805985-11926696 GCA_026212405.1 Petrea volubilis
TCTTCTAAAGGTTTTCTTCTTTTCTTTCTAGGTTTTGAAACAAAGTAGTGCAAGAAGGAGAAAAGGTGAGTTTGTGGGGTAAAATGAACAAACAAAGTGAAATATGAGGGTGTGTGTTGTGACCGCTACTTGTGTGTGTGAGTGTGTGGTGTTTTGCATTTTCTTGCACCTTTGACTACTTATACTAATGTTAGAAGAAATGGAAGAAATAGGATTAAAATAGGATTAGTCTTAATCTAATGATACCTTCTTTCCAACTCAATACCCAACTAAGAGGTCTAGGGTGCTTAGTGGTGGTCTATAAGTGCTTAGTGGTAGTCTAAGTAATCCTTGACCATACATGTAGGTATACTTCTAGAGAAGTATATACAAGTGTCTCTACAGTGTACATGGATAGTGATTGGTAGAAGATTGGGACCTAAGGGTAATATCCACCATGCATTGAATTTATGCATATATATATGCTGAAAAACGTCCTCCCCCTCTAATTTCTGAAATTGTGGTTATTTTATGTATTTTGGATATTTTATTGAAAGTATGGAAGAAAATAGTCTTTAGGGGAGACAAATGCAATTTATGCCTCCTTTAGGGCTTTCCTAAAATATATATATATGAACTAAATATATATCTATATATACATATATATGGTTTTGTATGTTAGAAATTTAAAAATTATTCTCAAATTATTTTGTAAAGTGACACATTTTGGTGAAATGGCATTTATAAGAAGTATAGAGAAAATTCCTAATCTAATGTGTACATCTATATATAAAACGGGTTTAAGTATATATATACACATACTATATTTTTCTTGAAATTTTTATTGCATGGAAGGATGGTTAACCATTGATGAGAAAATAATCCGATATCGATGCACGTTGTAAATAAAACGAGCACATTTTGCAAAACAATATTGTGTTCGTAAAGATGCATATAACACGCAAGTCACGTAAGTCACATACATTTAAGCATATATAATAGAACGTATGAGTGAAAGATCGGGTCCCTTCATCCTCCCCTCCTTAAAAGAATTTCGTCCATCGAAATTCGGCTTGTTAATCAAAGAGATAGGGATATTTGTCCATCATATCTTCTAGTTTTTCCCATGTAGTTTCTTCAAGATTGTGATATTTCCACAAAACTCTTACTACAGGAATGGAACGATTTCTCAAGGTGCGGTCTCTAACTATTCGAGAATACGGACGGGTTCTTCTTCATAAGTTAGGTCCTTATCAATCTTGAGAGAGTCGTGGTCTACAATATGCGAAGGATCCGGTGATATTGCTAAGCATTGATATGTGAAACACGTTATGAACCTCAGATAGGCTTGGAGGTAACTCTAATCGATATGCTACGTTTTCCTATTTTTGCTGATATTTGAAAGGTCCGACATATCGTGGTGCAAGTTTTCCCCTTTTTCCCAAATCTGGATACTCCTTTCCTGGGTGATACTTTCAAAAATACAAAATTTCCGACTTCGAATTCCAAATCTTTCGTCTTTATCCGAGTACTCTTTTGGCGACTTTGAGCGGGTGACCATACGCTTGCGAACTAGTTTTATTGACTTCTGTGGTTTCCTGTACCAACTCTGGACCTAGTAACTTCCTTTCACCAATCTCATCCCAACAATTGGTGACCTACACTTTCGACCGTAAAGTGCCTCGAATGGTGCCCATACCAATGGAGTCGATGATAACTATTATTATAAGCGAATTCGGCTAATGGGAGGTGGCGATCCCAACTTCCTCCAAATCAAGGTACAAGATCGAAGCATATCTTCTAGGATTTGGATGGTTCTCTCAGATTGTCCATCAGTTTGTGGATAGGAAGGCTGTGCTAAAGTGTTAACTTAGGTGTTTAGAGCACCTTGTAATCCTTGCCAAAACTTAGACACAAACCGGGGTCTCTATCTGAGACAATACTACAGGGATAACATGTCAATCGAACATTTCTTGTTTATAGAATTGCAGCCATCTTGTCCAAGGAACAAGTCTTGGCGAATGCGATGAAAATGGGCACTCTTAGTGAGTCTATCCACTACTACCCAAATTGCATCATGACCTTTCGAGGTTCTAGGTAATCCCATAACAAAGTCCATGGTGATGTGTTCCCATTTCCATTCCGGGATGGGTAAAGGTTGCAAAAGACCAAAGGGTTTCTGATGATCGGCTTTTACTTGCTGGCAAGTTAAACATTTGGACACAAAGTCGGCTACCTCTCTCTTCATATTGTTCCACCAATATTGTCGTCTGACGTCTTTGTACATTTTATTAATACCCGGATGTATCGTATATCGGGACTTATGGCCTTCTTCCAAATTTCTCTTTGAGACTTTCATCATTCGGGATACATATTCTATCACGAAATCTTAAAATCCCATCATTGGTCATGGTGAATTCTGTAGTTTGTTTGTTACGAGTTTCCTCTGCTATTTTCTTAAGTCCCGATCTTTTTCTTGGGCTTCCTTAATTTTCTGTAGTAATGCAGGCTGAGCTTGTACGGTGGAACATAAAATACCTATTTTCTTTTCTCTAGGATTCCAATCCAAAATATCTCCCAACAATTTCCATTCTTTGATTGCTATATGGGCTACAGTAGCTTTTCTACTTAAGGCAGTCCGCAACTTCTTGATCCTTCCCGGGTGGTATAGAATATCGAAATTGTAGTCAGCTATCATTTCCACCACCTTCTTGTCTCATATTCAGCTCCTTTTGTGAAATAAATATTTTAAACTCTTGTGGTCCGTAAATACCTCAAAAGCGGTCCCGTATAGATAGTGTCTCCACTTCTTAAGGCAAAAAACAATAGCAGCTAATTCCAAATCGTGGTTGGATAATTTTCCTCATGGGTTTCAATTTTCGGGAAGCATAGGCTACCACGCGGTATCCATTTTGTGTAAGTACGCATCCTAATCCTTCCTTAGAAGCACTGTGTATACTTTAAAATCATTGTTCCCATGGGTATAACTAATACTGGAGCGGACACCAATTGATCCTTTAATTTTTGGAAACTAGCCTCGCAATAGTTGTCCCAATAAATTTTACCCTAGACTGGGTTAACCTGGTTAGAGGACGGGCAATTTTTGAAAATCCTTCAATGAATCGTCGGTAATACCCGGCAAGACCTAAGAAGCTTCGTACTTCGGTAACAGTTGAGGGTGGCTTCCAGTCTATAATCGATTTACCTTTTCTGGGCTACCGAAACTCCTTCTTTGGATATAATATGACCAAGGAATGATACTTTTTCTAACCAAGAAGTCGCACTTGCTAATTTCGCATAAAGTTTATGTCTCTCCTCAACGTTTGCAACACTATTCTCAAATGCTCTTTATGGTCTTCTTAGTCTTTGAATACACTAAAATATCGTCTATAAAGATCACGACAAATTGATCTAAAGGGTTGAAAGACTCGGTTTCATTAGATCCATAAATGTAGCAGGTGCATTGGTTAAGCCAAAGGGCATCACTACGATTCATAATGTCCCATACCGACTGTTAAGAGCGGTTTTAGCTTATATCTTTCTTCTCGAACCCTAACTTGGTAATACCCGATTTCAAATCCAACTTAAGAGTACACGGACGCTCCTTGTATTGATCGAATAGTTCTTCAATATTTGGTAGTGGGTATTTATTCTTGATGGTAACTTGGTTTAGGGGCCGATAGTCGATACAAAGTCGTAAAGTTCCATCTTTCTTTTTGAAAATAAACAGGGGCTTCCCCAGGTGAAACACTAGGCCGAATAAATCCTTTGTCTACTAATTCCTGTAGTTGAGTTTTGAGTTCCCTTTAATTCGGCGGGCGCCATCCTATACGAGTTTTAGAAATAGGAGCGGTTCCGGGTAGTAGCTCAATATTAAAATCAATGTCTCTAGATGGGGGTAGACCCGCGGTAGGTCATCATGGAAATACATCTACAAATTCGCTATTATTGGGACATCTTCTAATTTTCTTATCTTCCTGTTTATTTAATACGTACGCTAGAAAGGCCTCATTTTCCTTTCTAAGCAACCGATGGGCTTTTAGGGCGGAGATATTGGGGATGGAAGGAGAAAATTTATTTCCTATTATCTCGACTACGGGTTGGTTAGGTCTACATAACTGTACTTTTCTTATTGCGACAATCTATTTGGGCGTAATGAGATTCCAACCAATCCATCCCTAATATAACATCAAAGTCATTCTCATGGGTAGCAATACTAAATCAACACTCATTGTTTTTTGCCCCCTATCACTAACTCACAGTTTCGATAAATCAAGTCGGTTTCCACGAAGTGCCCATAGTAGTACTTACTTCTAACTCGTATGATAAATTTCAGGTTGAAGCTTTAACTAGAAAAGAATTGACAAGATATATAAGAATGCGTTGAACCGGGATCAATTAAAACTTTAGCTAAATGGTGGCAAATCGAAAGCGTACCTTCCACTACTGTGGGTTCGGAAGTTTTCTCCTGGTTTATGCGAAGACTTGCCTTGCAACCCGTGGTTTTTCCCCGCGGTTACCATTCCCTTTGGCAACTCAGTCCTGAGAGGGTGCTTGTGAGGTCCTCGGTGTGGACAATCTTTAAGAAAATGGTCACTACTTCCACATCGATACACTTTCTTGCCTTGATCCAACATTGCTTTTCGGTTGTGGTTTAGCTTAGACCGCAATAGGTACATGAAGGTGTGCGTGGCGGGGGACCATTAGGTTTGGGTCGGAACTGATAAATTTGTCCGGGCAATCTTATATTTCTTCCAAAGTTCGTCCAGTAGGGCTTCCTATAGGTAAAGGTCTTCCAATTGTCCCCGTTTTACTCTCAGTTGCTCCATCGTGCTTCTCTACTTTCAACGCAGTTTCTACGGCGCAGTATATGTTTGGATCTGCACCGGAGCTAGTTATCTTGTATCTCCATCTTAAACCACAACAAATTTCCATATTTTCCTTTCTTCACTTTCGATGAAATAGGGAGCAAACCTAGCTAATCGGGTAAACATCGCCTCATATCTGGCCACACTTAACTCTCGTTGTTCTAGATTTAAAAACTCTCTTTCTCTTTTCTCTTGTACGACTCGAGGGACGTATTGCTTGTTGAATTCTTGGACAAAGTTCGCCCACGTATGCGGAACCCTCGTTTCTTCCCACTTTTGACTAACACGCTTCCACCAGTGTCTCGCATCCTCTTCCAGTCTAAAAGTGGCTAAAATAACTTTTTTCTCTTCTCCACACGACACGACTTCAAAAACCTTTTCTATGGCCTCCAACCAATTGGTGGCCTTAACATCGTCCGGTTCTCCCTTAAAACTCGGAGGTCCCAACTTAAGGAAATTGGCAATGGCATCATTGGTGGTCTCCACATGATTATTATTATTGTTTTGATTCTCGAGAATAGTGGTGATTCTTTCTACTATCGCCGTAAGTTGTTCGTCCGAGTTTCCATTATTTGCATGTGTTCCCGAGGTTCCATTATTTGCACGTGTTCGTCTAGTTGCCATCTACACCATAAGAATTCAGTTTAGTAATATAAACAAACCCATTTATTTCTATTTACATAAAACTTACACAACCTATCTACATAGAAGTTACTCATACGGCAATTGCAAAACATACACGGCAAACGCAAAACATATATCCTATCAAACTTTACACGAGCACCGATTACACTAGACAACCACTACGGTGCTCTCAAGACACTTAATTTACTCAAGCTCATAGGGAGCATGGCTAGTACCCTCTCCGGAGTTTATAACCACTAACTCCGGGGGTGGCTTAGGAATTAAATTCTCTTCAATGACTCCAACAAGTTTCCTACTCATGCTATACAAAAGCTCGAGCACACTTTGGTAATGCTGATGTGTTTGGTAGATGTGATTTTGGGCTCCCTCCAAACTAAGACGGTGTGGTAAAGATCCTCTTGAAGCTTTTCATAGTTTTCTTCCAGCAACCTTAGTTCTACTAAAAGTTCATCAACTTGGGGCGGGCGAAAACGGACTGAGGAAACTCGAGAAGCTCCACACGGGTACCTTGACCTACGAGTAGACGATTCTCCCGAATAGGCCATTCCTACACACAAGTTCAAAAGTTAAACAATTCATGATTCAAAAATTTGTATATCCCAAAACCTAGTGCTCTGATACCACTTGTGACGACCCGAAACCCTTGGCTAGTTATAGAGAAATGCTACAAATACTTGTAATATAGTAAGCTGAAAATTTTTGTAGAAGTCATTTATTAAACATAGCAAAACACCAATTACATGATAATAGTCCTAAATACATAACACGACTACAAAAACTCGTCTAAGACTTCTTCTAGCCAAAAGCTCCAAATCGCCTTTCGCTATCCTCCTCGTTGATAACCTCATGCTCATGTCCGGCTAAAACATTAGATATTTAACAACGTCAACAATCACGTTGAGTAGTAATTTCACTTAACACATAAGGTGTGCGTGTGTGACTTGAACATACATATTTTCACATACTTGCATCAATATAAACCATATAAAATTTCAGATTCATAAGCATCATAAATTGCACATTTTCTACCGTTTTCGCCTCGACGGGCGACTACCTTATCTCGCCGTGCCGTAATTCAATTCCAACCATTACTCCCACCCAACCCGACACTCCAGTGGTCATATCCCGGGCATATGCCGATTTCCTACGACCCACTTCAGTACATGGAACACTCCGTCCATGCAAGGTGGGATTAGGCAACGATGGATGGCGAGAACGTTTAAGACCGGCAAGCCCGTTGCCGCCCGGCCGAACTCAGCCCCATCCACCCCTATCACGTGTTTGGGCCCATATACACACAATATCAACACATTTGAATCACAATATCAACACAAAACAAGCTGTTTCAGCTGGTTATTGCACAGTTTCCAGCATAGCGTAACACAATTTTCAGTTTTGCACAATCGACATTTACGAAGGCGAACAGAAGTTTGTAGCTTTCAAACCACTCAATTTCCCCCTTGAAACTCTACACCTATGTGCCCAAGGTTGTAAAATAGACTTTTAGTTGGAAAATGTCGAAATTTCAGCTTACGAGACCTGGAATTACCAGACTGCGACGCGAAACGTTTTCACGCGCAACCGCTGAAATTTCCAGTTTTCGTAACCCAAACCTCCGGATTTTAAAAACCTGTTTCTACAGCTTATTTACACTGAATTTCAAGTATATAAATCAGGTTTTTGGTTGGAAATTTTCGGGTTTTCCAGCCGTGCAAAAATCGAACTTTTCAGCTTTGAAAACAAGAGGTTCTGTATGAACAGTAATTTCAGTTTTGAGAACAACTCCAATTTTCAGTTTTAAACACTGAATTTGCAACTTCTAACACATGAATAAAACCATAAACACATATATAAACCCTAGACAAGGATAAACCAAATTATTAGCACATAAATCCATCAAAATGTTCAAATTTTCAGCACACTCATTCATGAACACATATCATACATTTAACTAATCTATCATGAAATTCCTTAGGACTAAGATAGTAACCAACTTGTGGTACATCCCATGTCCTAATAGGGAAATAATATGCTAATGTTATAAGAAAAATAACTCCATGTCTTAAGAGAATCACTACTCTTCTAAAGGGTTTTTCTTCTTTTCTTTCTAGGTTTTGAAACAAAGTAGTGCAAGAAGGAGAAAAGGTGAGTTTGTGGGGTAAAATGAACAAACAAAAGTGAAATATGAGGGGTGTGTGTGTGACCGGCTACTTGTGTGTGTGAGTGTGTGTGTTTTGCATTTTCTTGCACCTTTGACTACTTATAACTAATGGTAGAAGAACTGGAAAGAAATAGGATTAAAATAGGATTAAGTCTTAATCTAATGATACCTTCTTTTCCAATCAATATCCAACTAAGAGGTCTAAGGGGTGCTTAGTGGTGGTCTATAAGTGCTTAGTGGTAGTCTAAGTAATCCTTGACCATACATGTAGGTATACTTCTAGAGAAGTATATACAAGTGTCTCTACAAGTGTACATGGGATAGTGATTGGTAGAAGATTGGGACCTAAGGGTAATATCCACCATGCTTGAATTTATGCATATATATATGCTGAAAAACGTCCTCCCCCTCTAATTTCTGAAATTGTGAGTTATTTTATGTATTTTGGATATTTTATTGAAAGTATGGAAGAAAATAGTCTTTAGTGGAGACAAATGCAATTTATGCCTCCTTTAGGGGCTTTTCCTAAAAATATATATATATGAAAACTAAATAGTATATCTATATTACATATATATGGTTTTATGTGTTAGAAATTTTAAATAATTATTCTCAAGAGTTATTTTGTAAAAGTGCCACATTTGGTGAAATGGCATTTATAAGAAGTATATAGAAAATTCCTATCTAATGTGTGTACATCTATATATATAAACGTGTTTAAGTATATATATACACATACTATATTTTTCTTGAATTTTATGCATGGAAGGATGGTTAACCATTGATGAGAAAATAATCCTATATCGATGCACGTTGTAATAAAACGAGCACATTTTTGCAAAACAATATTGTTTCGTAAATGATGCATATAACACGCAAGTCACGGACGTCACATACATTTAAGCATAATAATAGAACGTATGAGTGAAAGATCGGGTCCTTACAATATTAGCATAACAACATAGTATGCATGAATCGTAGCATAATGACATATGATAGATATTTATAAAATAAGCATGCCATAATAATTGTAATTTAAAATGCTACATGCCTAATCTAAGCTTATATAATTTGAAAAGAATTTCTACCTTACTAATTTTCTTGTTCTTGATATATATATATATATATAGGTATTTGTATAGTGGTGTGTGTGTGTCATGACCCGAAAAAATACACTTTATATTTTATTAAAAATAAATAATATTTTCACATAAGATTTGTACAAAATACAAGAGTTACAATTTTCCAAAAAGAATACAAAATAACTTTATTGTAGAAAAGGCCTCAAAACATCCGTTGTTTCCACTGTGCCCCTCAAATGCCTCCACTCATTTCTGTCTAAAAAAAATATTGGAAAAGAGGAGTCAACGCGACGGTTGAGTAGAAATTTCACTTAATCACATAAGGTGCTCGTGTGTATCATAAGTGCACATAACCACATAATAATTCACATAATACTTTACCTTTGGATCACATTATTATGATCATAATTTCCTTATAACTCCCACACAATGTTTTCAATAAGTACACCAATTCCAACCAATCTTGGTGTCCAACCAATCACATCGGTGGTCATATCCCGAGACTATGCCAATTTCCTACGACCCACAACCAATACATGGAGCACTCCGTCCATGCAAGATGGGATTAGGACATGGATGGCGAGAACTGTTTTAAGACCGGCAAGCCCACTGCCGCCCGGCCGAACTCTAGCCCCATCCACACCGAAAACACATTTGGGCCCGGCATGCACAAATAAAGATTTTCACATAAACATATTCTCCCATAATTTCACATAAGGAACATACTTTCATACTTATCACTTTAAATATAAAAGCATACAAATAGCATATTTTGGAATAATACACATACATGCTTTCATATTAATTCTATGAACATAAAATATAAATATAACTAGAAACATACTTTTTAATAACTTGTAGTAGCATAATGAAGCATAATATCATGATAATAAAATGATAAACTAGCATTAGAAATTAACTTATGTAATTAAGGAAATTCCTACTTAACTAGCCTTCTTGATATATTTATATATATGTGTGTATAAGAGAATTCTTTCTCTCTCAATATATATATATATATATATTTATATATATATATATATATGATTGTGTGCGTGTGCCGTGGATGTGTGTGTGTTGTAAAAGTGTACCATATATAAATATATATGTATGTACCGTGTGTGTTTGTGTTGTCTTTGTGTTGTGTGTACTATATATATATTATATATATATATGGATATATGTATGTACCGTGTGTGTTTGTTGATGAGAATAGTATTTATTGTGTGTGTATAATCCGTGTATGTGTGTGTGTGATTAATGGAAATATAACTCAAGCCTCTATTTATAGAGGTTGGTTAAGACACATTATTAAAAATGAATTATGTCAATTTTTCATAATTAGATTCATCTTACTCATCAATATTAATAATTACATACATGCTTAGTAATAAGCCTAAATGTTATTAGGTGTGCTCTAAAATTGATGAATGGAAGTCTAGGTTAATGTAAATAATACAAGTGTTTCAATTTCTAGAAGAGTTATAACAAGTGTAAAAATAATCATTTAATGCTAGGAATTATCAAGAACAATTATTAGGATTATCAAAAATAAATTAGAAAAAAATCATATTATATATAATGTTTCGGATATATATACATATATTATATAGTTTGCTCAATGTATTAAGAACATGCATATATATATATATATAGATTACGGCTATTTAGATAATCTATATAATTACATATTGTTAATCCTATAAAGTGGTTAGGATTAATATGTATTAACTTAGTTATTAGTGTATAGATATATACGAACTTATATATATATGATATATAGATATATAATTTTCGAATATGTATAATATACTAAAAATTATGTTTAACAATTAATATATTAGTATAGTAACAATTATAAATTCAAAGTATAGATATGAAAATACATAATATATTAGAGAATATTATACATTATTCATAATAAAATCAAAAATTTGAGATAGAATCACTTATTTCACATACAAAACAATAATAACATAAAACACTAGATAATTTAATCATATAGTTAACTTTTTAAAATATGTAGAAATACCGGGTCATTACAGTGTGTGTGACGTGAAGTGAGTGTGATGTTATATATATGTGTGTGTGGATGTACCGTGTGTGTGTGTGGAGTGTTTGAGTAGTGTGTGTTTGTGTTTGGAAGGCAAGGTTATTCCCCTATTTATAGGTTTTTGGCAAGAAAGAAGATTATTTTATTTCATTTTATCTTGTCATTTATTACATTTTTACAACTAAGCTTGTTATTAATTGTGTTTAAATTACAACTAAGCATTTCATTAATTGTGTTCACATTAATTTGTTGTTATAATTTACACAAATGTGAGCCTAAGTATCATGAGTTGCACCCTAGAATTCAATATGTGTTACCTAGATTGTGTTATGTGTTAATCTAGTTTAATAAGATGATAACACATGCTTCTTCCTTTAATTTTATCCCTACAATTGTGGCTATATTTAGCAAAATTATTACAAGTGTATATCTTAGGTGTATGAATTCATTAATGAAGACAATGACATTATGAACATATGTCTTAATTTATCTATTGTAAATATATATATATAAACTTATTTATATATTTATTTATAATTAGATATATGTATGAACGAATTTATATATATAACTATATACACGTACCTATATGTATATAAATTACTATATATGTACATATACGTGTATGACTATATGTATATTATTATAAGCACAAGCCTTGATTACTTATTTACCTATATAATTATTATATATATACACATTCGACTATAGATATACGTGTATGACTATAGATAGATATAAATTGTGTAGTTAAGTATTGTTAAATATATAGAGTGTGTTTAGGACTAATATGTAATTAATTATTCATGTAAGGGTATATATGTGTATATATATATATATGAATTTATATAGCTAAATATATATATATTTTGTATACATGACTATCATTTTCTAGCAACCAAAAGAATTAATAAAATTTACACAATTTGTAATTACTATTCATATAATAAGAAATACCGGGTTATTACATCCTCCTCTCCTTACAAAATTTCGTCCTCGAAATTTATTACTTACCTAATTAAAGAGCTGAGGATATTTGTCCATCATTTCCTCTAATCTTTCCCAAGTGGTTTCTTCAAGACCATGGTACTTCCATAGGACTCTTACAAGGGGAATGGTTTTGTTTCGTAGTGTTCGTTCCTTGACTTCCAAGATCTGGGCTGGTTCTTCCATATAAGTCAAATCTTTGTTTATCTCGAGGGCTCCATAATTTAAGACGTGAGAAGGATCTGGATGGTATTTTCTTAGCATTGAAACATGGAAAACATTATGGACATTGGACAAAGCTAGAGGCAATGCCAATTTGTACGCAACTTTTCCTATTCGTTCTAGTATTTCGAAGGGACCAACGTATCTGGGGTTAAGCTTTCCTTTTCTACCAAATCTTAGGACACCTTTCCTTGGTGAAACTTTTAGGAACACCAAATCTCCCACTTTAAATTCCAAGTCTTTTTGTCTGTTATCTGCATAACTCTTTTGACGACTTTGGGCTATTGTCATTTGTCTTCGGATTGTCTGGATGGCTTCTGTAGTTTCCCGTACTAGTTCTGGACCCACTAGTTTTCTTTCACCTACCTCATCCCAACAAACTGGTGATCTACATCTTCGACCATAAAGTGCTTCGAATGGAGCCATGCCAATTGTAGTCTGATAACTATTATTGTAAGCAAATTCAGCTAGAGCGAGATGACGATCCCAGCTTCCTCCAAAATCTAAGGTGCATGCTCGGAGCATATCTTCGAGGATTTGTATAACCCTTTCTGTTTGTCCATCAGTTTGAGGATGAAAAGCAGTACTAAAGTTTAATTTTGTACTTAGAGCACTTTGTAGCCCTCGCCAAAATTTTGAAACAAATCGTGGGTCTCTGTCAGAGACTATACTAACTGGAATGCCATGAAGTCTAATTATTTCTTGTTTGTAGAGTTCTGCCATTTTATCCAAGGAGCAAGTTTTTGAAAATGCAATAAAATGTGCACTCTTTGTAAGCCTATCCACAATCACCCATTTAGCATCATTGCCTTTTTTAGTTCGGGGTAGACCCATGACAAAATCCATAGTAATATGTTCCCATTTCCATTCTGGTACTGGTAAAGGTTGTAATAATCCAAAGGGTTTCTGGTGTTCAGCTTTCACTTGTTGACACGTCAAACATTTAGATACAAATTCAGCTATCTCTTGTTCCATATTGTTCCACCAATATTGTCTTTTGATGTCTTTATACATTTTGGTTATTCCTGGATGAATCGTATACCTAGACTTATGGCTTTCTTCTAATACTCTCCTTTTTATGTTAGCATTATTGGGGACACATATCCGATTTTGAAATCTTAGAAGTCCATCATTGGCTAATGTAAAGCTTGTCCCTGGCTCTTTGCTAATCTTCTTCCTTAGTTTTGTGAACTCTTCATCTTGTTGTTGTGCTTCTTTGATTTCTTGTAATAACACGGGTTGAGCTTGGAGATATGAGACTAATATGCTAAAGTGTTCTGTCCTAGGGCTCAGTTTATTATCCTCTTTTGAAAATTCCCACTTGTTACTTGTGAGGTAAGCAAGGGTGGTTTTTCTGCTTAGTGCATCTGCAACTACGTTGGCTTTTTCGGGATGGTATTGAATGTTGAAATCAAAATCAGCTATGGTTTCCATCCACCGCCTTTGTCTCATATTCAATTCCTTCTAAGAGAATAAGTATTTTAAACTTTTATGATCACTAAATACCTCAAAGGTTGTCCCATAAAGATAATGTCTCCACTTTTTGAGGGCAAAAACGATAGCAGCAAGTTCTAAGTCATGAGTGGGATAATTTCCTTCATAGGGTTTCAATTTTCGAGAGGCATAAGCAATAACCTTTCCATGTTGCATAAGTACACAACCTAAACCTTCTTTGGATGCATCAGTATATACCGTAAATCCCTCGCTTCCACAGGGTATAACTAAAATAGGGGCAGTAGCTAGTCGGTGTTTCAACTCTTGAAAGTTAGCTTCACACCGTTCATCCCAAATAAATTTCACTTTCGACTGTGTTAATCTTGTTAAAGGTTGAGCAATTCTAGAAAATCCCTCAATAAATCGACGATAATAACCAGCAAGTCCTAGAAAGCTTCGTACCTCCGTAACATTCGTGGGCTGTTTCCATTCCATAATTGCTTTTATCTTGTCTGGATCCACCGAGACTCCATCTTTAGATATGATATGCCCAAGAAATGTTACTTGTTCTAACCAAAATTCACATTTGCTAAATTTAGCGTAAAGTTTTCTTTCCCTCAAGGTTTGAAGGACTATTCTTAGATGCTCCTTGTGTTCTTCTTTAGACCGAGAATATACTAATATATCATCAATAAAGATCACAACAAACTGGTCCAGATATGGTTGAAATACTCGATTCATTAAATCCATAAAAGTAGCTGGAGCGTTTGTTAGTCCAAATGGCATTACTACAAATTCATAATGTCCGTACCTTGTGTTAAAGGCAGTTTTCGCTATATCTTCTTCTCGAATCCTTACTTGATAGTAACCTGACTTCAAATCTAACTTAGAATACACAGAAGCTCCTTGTAGCTGGTCAAATAGTTCATCAATATTAGGTAGAGGGTACTTATTTTTAATGGTAACTTGATTGAGTTGTCGATAATCGATACAAAGTCGTAGGGATCCATCTTTCTTTCTAACAAATAATACTGGAGCTCCCCAAGGTGATGAACTAGGACGAATAAATCCCTTCTCTAGTAATTCTTGTAGTTGTGTCTTTAGTTCTTTTAGTTCGGCAGGAGCCATCCTATACGGTGTTTTAGAAGTCAGAGATGTTCCTGGTACTAATTCAATACTAAAATTTACTTCTCTATGTGGAGGAAGGCTAGGCAAATCATCAGGAAATACATCGGTGAAGTCGTTTACCACAGGCACATCGTCTATCTTCTTTTTATCTTTTGGATGGTTTAACACATGAGCCAAAAAGGCACAACACCCTTTATTTAATAAGTGGGTTGCTTGTAGGGCAGAGATAATAGGTATAGATTGGGAGGGTCTATTTCCTACTAGTTTAAGTATAGGCTAGTTTGGTATACAAAATCTCACAATTTTGTTGTGACAATCTATTTGTGCATGATGGGAAGTTAACCAATCCATGCCTAATATAATATCAAAATCTGTTATAGGTAGTAAGACCAAGTTAGCATATAATTTTCTTTCACTTATAACTATTTCACAATCCTTATAAATCATATCTGTCTTCCAAGAAGTTCCAAGGGGTGTAGTGATCTCTAACTCATAGGCTAAGGTTTTAGGCTGAATTTCTAAATTAGAGAAGAAACGAGATGATATATAAGAGTGGGTTGAGCCAGGATCTATTAAGACTCTCGCTAAATGATGGCAAACTAGGAGCGTACCTTCCACAACTGTTGGTTCCGTCATCTCTGTCTGACTTATTGCAAATAGTTTTCCTTGTACTTGGGGTTTTCCTGGGCGAATTCCATTTCCTCGGGAAGGTTTTTGTTGAGAGAAGCCTGGCGTTGGACCCATCAGAGGACAGTCTTTAATAAAGTGTTCAGTACTTCCACATCGGGTACACTTTCTAGCTTTTATCCAACATTGATTCTCGGTATGATTTGGTTTTCCACAAAATGAACAATAGATCCTTGCGTCTTTTGAGAAAGAAGACCCACCTATTTTGTTATTTCTTGGGTCAATTCTTGCTATCTTGGTGTTACCGCCTTGGTTTCTTCCAAAAGGACCGCCCGTGGTTTGAGGTCGTACGAAGTGCCCTCTTTTTAACTTCAACTGTTCCATGGTGCCTTCTACTCTTAGCGCCATCTCGACAGCCATGGCATAATCTTGGATTGGGACCGGAGCTAGTTTATCTTGTATTTCGAGCTTTAAACCAGAAACAAATTTCCAAACCTTTCTCTTTTCGTTTTCAATAAAGTAAGGTGCATACCTGGCTAGTCTTGTAAACATAGATTCATACTTAGCTACACTTAGCTCTCGTTGCTCTAGATTGAGAAATTCCTTTTCTCGTTTCTCTCTTACGGTCAGAGGTACATATTGATTGTTGAACTCTTCAGCAAAATTCTTCCAAGTAGGCGGTACCTGCCTCGCCTCCCATTTGCTACTTATCCATTTCCACCAGTGGCGTGCGTCGGCCTCTAAACGAAAGGTGGGTAAGGTTACTTTTTGCTCTTCATCACAGTTTATGACTTCAAAATTTTTTTCCATGGCCTCGATCCAAATTGTGGCTTTAGTGTCGTCGGGTTCTCCTTGAAAACTCGGGGGGCCTAATTTCATGAAATTAACTAGTGCATCTTGCCCTGCACTTGAGTGATTGTTGTTATTAGTTTGGTATTCTAACACAGCAGTAATTCGATCGACGACTGAGGTTAAATGAGCAATTCCTTGTGCATCCGCATTCATTTTGGTGTTTCGTCCTGCCATCTATAGCAAACAAACAACTTAGTATTCACATAAGTTTTATATCACACCATATATATGTACAAGGCAAAAAGGGGATGCTTGTAGTACAAAATATTAGGCATCCTAACTCTAGCACTATCGTCTATAGTAGTATGCATCTATTAAGTACAACCATACTATATACAACCACGTAACTCCTAGTCTAAGTTAATAACAGGAGTGAAACTAGCATCTATCCCAAAAGTGGGCTCCGCAGGCACCACATACTCTTCGGGAGGATTAGGGGCGAAATTTTCAGCGGCTATTTCCATGAGTTCTTTACTTCGTGAGTAAACTATCTCTAACAGATTCTGATGTTGGTGGTGGACATCATAGATGTGTGAGTGGGCTGCTTGAAGCAACATCCTTAGGTGAAATATCTCCTCATGTAACTTGTAATTCTCCTCTCGGAGCATAGTGATCTCACGCAACATATCATCAAGTCGGGGCGGGAAAAGCTGCTTAGCCGGGTATCGACTAGTAGATTCTTCGGAGGGAGCCATTTCCTACAACAAAGTCAAAGATTAACGAGACCAATTTCAACTTGTAACTAATTGCCTAGGATCCTGCTCTGATACCACTTGTAACAACCCGAACCTTTTATAGGATAAAATTTACAAGCAAACGTTCTTTTATTTACATTACACAATGAACCTGAAAACATAATTACTAATATACTAACTAAGCTGGTTCATAGACATAAACTTGCAAAATCTAGCAACAATTTCGATCTAGGCGCCCACTTCGTAATTTCCTAGAATATCGTTCGTGCTATCTTGGACAGCCTGTTTTCCTAAAATAAATAGCATACGTAAAATAGGTCAACATCACAGTTGAGTAGAAATTCCTTACCAAATCATATAAGGTGATAGTGTGTGCATTGAAACATGTAAGCACATTGTTTCACATTTCGTTTTACCTTTGGATCACAAATAGTGATTTCAACTTCCCAACACATTTCTCCTTTCCGACCTTATTCTCCAACAATATCAATCCCTACCTTATTCACCGGTGGTCGTGTCTCGAGATTACGCCAAAATTCTACGACCCACTTCAGTACACGAACACTCCATCCGAGTAAGGTGGGATTAGGACCAGGGATGGCGAGAACATATATTAAGACCGGCAAGCCCACTGCTGCCCGGCCGAACTCTGCCCCATCCCCACCGTAACACATCGGGGCCCGGCATGCGCAATTAAATTTTCACATATAAACATATTTTTGCACATAGAAACTAAATTAAACATGCACATAGAAAACTAAATTAAACATGATGAGCCTAACACAATAAAAACTTATTATGCATGTATATTAGCATAACAACATAGTATGCATGAATCGTAGCATAATGACATATGATAGATATTTATAAAATAAGCATGCCATAATAATTGTAATTTAAAATGCTACATGCCTAATCTAAGCTTATATAATTTGAAAAGAATTTCTACCTTACTAATTTTCTTGTTCTTGATATATATATATATATATATAGGTATTTGTATAGTGGTGTGTGTGTGTGACGTGAAGTGAGTGTGATGTTATATATATGTGTGTGTGGATGTACCGTGTGTGTGTGTGGAGTGTTTGAGTAGTGTGTGTTTGTGTTTGGAAGGCAAGGTTATTCCCCTATTTATAGGTTTTTGGTAAGAAAGAAGATTATTTTATTTCATTTTATCTTGTCATTTATTACATTTTTACAACTAAGCTTGTTATTAATTGTGTTCACATTACAACTAAGCATTTCATTAATTGTGTTCACATTAATTTGTGGTTATAATTTACACAAATGTGAGCCTAAGTATCATGAGTTGCACCCTAGAATTCAATATGTGTTACCTAGATTGTGTTATGTGTTAATCTAGTTTAATAAGATGATAAGAGAAAGCTGAAGGGGAAAAGCGTTAAGAGACAACCTCGCCAACAAATTCATCAATAGAGGGCTTGGGATCTCTCTTTGGCCCTCTTCCAATGATGATCGGCATTGCTACTTCGACTTTCTTCTACAGGATGAATGGCAATTTTTCTTTTGTTTCCTTCATCTTGTTTCTCACATGGGGCTAAGGCTTTGGGCAAACTTAAGTCAGCTAGCTTTGCGACATTCTCCTCGATAAAAGTTCTATGAGCTTTGTCCCACTAATTTTTGTAGTTGTCTGAAGAAAATTTCTTCATATTCACGGGAATGGAAGGGAAACATACGTGAGACATTGACTCGAAGTAGGTGCACAAGCGCCAATGTTGAATGCCTTTGTCTAAAGAACCTTTACGAATATCTCGCTCAAGAACTCCCGGAACTTCTTGATAGTACCCAAATTGGCGGATAAAACGGTGACTTGAGAGAGTTGACCTCCTTCGGCGTGAAACAAGTACTTGCAGCAGTTGGGAACAAATCTTTGGCTCGCTTCATCAGCTCCGGTAAGCTCCATGGCATCGGAAAACACCTCGTGGTAGAGAAGTCCCCTCAGTGGAAGGCCGGCTAAACTATGCAGATCCCACAACGATATGGAGAGCTCTCCGAACGAAGTCAAAAGGGTGTTGGTAGCAGGACTCCACGCTTCACAAAATGCCTTGATGATCTCTAGGTGGCAGTCCTACTGAACAATGAAGCAAGTACCGCGTCGTAAATCCCGACCTCCACCAACTTTTGCTCGCACCGGCTGAGAATGTCTTCTATCCACTCCCAGTAGCCTTTGACATACTTGAACTTGCCTTCGAACTGGATGGAGTCTCCCCACTTGGCCTTGCCTTCAACGATGCTGCGCCCCAGCATTGGAAATATACTTGGCTCGTCCGAGGGCTTGTGATGAGTTGCTTGCAAGCACCATGCCTTGGACACCTTGTTCAAAGGAACCTCTTGATACCATTCTTTTGTAAAGAGCGGATTCGTCAATCTTGGCCACTATTTCGCGTATCGGCTGATAAAAAGGGCATGGACCGCTAAGATTGTACCCTTCTCGATGGGTTGTTTCTCATCATCAAGGATGATCAAGTGCTTCACTCCCGAGGGTGACAAATTATCTCTAAAGTGCACCATTGCTGTCAAATTTCAACAAAGGCGTGAGCTAACTTGATAGTAAATAATAATAATAATAAATTTACCAATGAAAATTACTACCAATCTTGTGAAAATAACTCCTTGAATAAACCTGTTGCATAAAAAAGAAGGGTGCTAACTCATAGGACTTCCCTTCGTGAATAATCCAAAAAAAAAAGGGTTAGCAAGATCTACGAGGCGTTTTCCTCCAAAAGTTTTTCGAGAATCACATTGCATAATTCGAAAAGGATGGGCAGCAACATGTTAACAAAAGAAATTCCAACTGCACGGCACCAGTTTATTTATTTATTTATTTTGCTTAAAAAAATCCTAAGGAAGAAAATAGGTTCGGATTTCAAATTCGTTTCCAAAGAAATCTTTTGTAGGCCTTTGTCTCCGATAAGCAAGTTCTGAGTAGGAGAACAAACGGTTGATGTAGTACTTTAAATCCACACGTAGCAGAAGGTTTGGTAGATTAAATTCCATGACCAGATTTATTTTCTTTTCGCACTAAAAAGGGGGGGCTGAAAAGGAAGAAAATATCGAAGGATCGCCTGCTGCTATATACAAAACTCTGTTGCAAGAAGCCTTGGTGCTTTAGGTTGTGCCGTATGACAAACAATGGTTGCTCTATCCTGGAAGAGGAATTGAAAGTGATGAAAGACATGCTTAAGAACCCTTCTTTTATAGGAGAAATCAGTCTTAAGAAATGAAGGTTTCACTCTCCAAGGCTTGCAGGAAAAGAAATCTCTCCTCAATAGATTATGGGAAGAGCCTATAATTCAAGATTCTCACCAAGAATAGATTGTTTGAGCAAAGGAAATTTTCTATTGATAGCTCTCATGGATGAATTTAGAAAGAATTAAGAATTCGACGATCAACAATTTTTGGCCATGTGAATTTGTATCTCCAAAAAAACCAAAAGTCGTAGAAGATCCGACGCGCGGCTTAAAAAGGCAGAGAAGGAAAATATCTCTTCTGCAATGGACAAGCAGGTCAAGGCAACAGCATATCTAATTTGGGAAGAAAGTGGGTGGAATCATATGTTGTTAGTCCACATGCACCAAATTCGTGGGGCCCGCGTTTTGCTTGACCAAAAAAAAAGAGGGAATTGGGAACACCAATCTTGTCCAATCTTACGTGAAATTTGATTTGTGGCTTCTTTGGAAATTAAAACACAAATTGGGCCTTTGAGTGGGCCCATTTAAAAAAAATCCGAGAAGAAAAAAATTGGGCCTTAATTTGGACTTAAATAAAATTGAGGTTGGCGATTAAAATGAGCCCACTTATTTACTATTCAAGAAAAGTATTCTTCTTCTTCAAGGCTGGAAAGAGTGGGTTGGGTTGATGCTATGAAAAAAAGGAGAAGAGAACATTGGGCCGGTTGGTTTGATGGAGTTGGGCCAATGGTTAAAAAAATAGGAGATATGCCCGTTGCTACGGTCAATTTGAGGACAGAAATCATAATCCTCTTGAGCAAATCAGGCCATAAATCATGGGCCAAGTTTAAAAACAAAAAAAAGGGGGGATGAAAGTTGAAAGTTATTGGGCCGTAAGTCATGGCCAAATAAATGAAAAAAAAAAGAAGAAAAAACGTGAAATTGGTTGGGTTGTGTAGTGGTGTCCAAATTGTTTCATGGTGTGAAGTTAAGTTCAATTTGGCTTAATTAAGTTGAGGATGAAATAAAAATGAAATGGGTTATGAAGATTCAAAATTAGCCCATGTTCATTAATTCAAATTTTAATTGTCTACACACATTTCAAATCCCAATTTGAAAAAAAAAATCGAGACTCATTCACGTTATAGCATACTCGACGAGACAAATTAAATTCACACCAATTAAATGCTGACATATGGCAAATATATATATTAAATATCAATATTATATTTTCTATTTTTATTTGTGGAATTTAATTAAAATTAATTCCTAAATAAAATAGTTAATTAATTCATGTTTTGATATATTGTTCTTGGCCAATCAAATAACGCCAAGTGTCAAATTACAATATTTGGCAAATAAAAAAAAAATAATATCTTGCAAACATATATGCTAGGTATTATTATTTTGGCAAATGAATATAATATCTTGCAAACATATATGCTAGGTATTATTATTTTGACAAATGAATATAACATCTTGCAAACATATATGCTAGGTATTATTATTTTGGCAGATAAAATAATATCTTGCAAACATATATGCTAGGTATTATTATTTTGGCAAGTAAAATAATATCTTGCAAATATATAAGCTAGAAATTATAATATTTTGGCAATTCAAATCGTATCTTCTCATTAAGGAAATGAATTACTAGCCAATTTGAGTCGGCCAATCAAATTGCGTCATCTCGTCGAGTAAAACATGGCAAGAGACTCTCCTCTATACCTATAAATAGGAGTCTTCTCAACATGCCAAAGAGACAGACAAAAACATACATTGAAGCATAAGAAATCTTCAAAGCAAGAGAAGCTAAGGAAATTCCGCAATTCTCTCAAGAAGAGTCGAGGTGATCAAGTAGAAATTCCCGGCGTTCTTCACAAAGATCATCAAATCTAAGATTTTGATCCGCAATCAAGGTACGAAACCAACGAATCAACGTTTTCCCAAGTCAAATACGCAGCGATTAAGGCGAAGTTCCTGGCGTTCTTCACCAAGATCAACCAAATCAAGGCGTTCGATCTGCAAACAAGGTGTTAAGCCTGCAAATCGACATTCTTTCCAAACATACATTAGGTCAAGTCAGCGGTTTTCACGGCGTTCATCAAAAATCTCGGCGTTTGATTCGTAATCATGCTACAAAGCCTACGAATCACGTTATTGAAGACCAAATCAAGCTCCAAGAAGATCAAACCACCAAATCCGCTCCGAAAGTGTTTGAATTTTCAAATTCCAAATTCGTGAAGGAAGAATCAGAGGATCAAGCTTAGAAATTGGACCCACTTTATTTTAAATAATTTCAATAAATTCAATTTGTACGATTTTTCTTGTCTTTTAATTCAATAGACTCGAAATTTGTGTTACAATGTTATATCAGAGTGCGCAGCGAAAGACCACCGGGCATTATGATGCTTTTATAGTTACTTTTGTATGATTTTTAAATTGAAAGTTTTGTATTTTGTAGAAATTTTTATGTAAATTATTTATTCTAATAAAATATGAAGGGTATTTTTCCAGGTCATGACAGAGAAATTCAGAGAAATCACGAGAATAGTTTTATGGATAGAGAAGGCAAAGGAAATTATGCTCATCCAATTTCTCCAAGAATATTGAGATGTATTCTCTTGGCAACCCTTGGACTTTCCAGGCATAGACCCTGAAGTAATTGTACACTGATTGAACGTGGATCCCACTGTCAAGCTAATCAAGTAAAAGAAGAGAGTCTTCACAATTTCACAGACCTCAACAAGGCATGCCCAAAGGACCCACAACCCCTCTCTTGAATTGATCAGTTTGTTAATTCGACGGTGGGCTGTGAAATGATGAGCATGATGGATGCCTACCAGGGATTTTAACAGATCTCTATGGCCTCAGAAGACTAGGCTAAAACCTCATTTGTAGGGGAAATGGGAGTTTATTGTTTCCTCATTATGCCATTCGATCTCAAAAATTTCGGGGCGACATACCAAAGGTTAGTGAACCTCATATTTAAAGAGTTGATTGGGAATATTATAGAAGTCTATGTACATGACATGATTATCAAGAGTGCTGAAGAGAAGGACCACCTAGCCCATATTTAAAGGTTATTTAGGTGCTAAGGAATATGGTCTTAAACTTAATCCATCGAAATACGCATTTAGAGTTCGAGGAGGAAAAATCTTGGGATACATGGTTAGCGCGAGGGGAATCAAGGCTAAACCAGAGAAAATCGAGGCCTTACACAAGATAGGGACACCCAAATTGGTGAAAGATGTCCAAAAGTTGTGCAGATTATTTCCTTCAACAGATTCATTTCACGGTTGGCAGACAGAAACATCCCTTTCTCCAGAAAGCTTAGGAAAATCCCGAAGTTCAAATGGAAATAGGCTCTGCAAGAGCTTAAGGAGTCTGTCTCAAAGCCCCCGTTGTTGGCCTAGCCTAACCCTGGAGAGAAGTTATACATATACCTAACGGTCTCTCATGAGGCCATTAGTTCAGTATTCATGGCCATTAGAGAAAGGAAGCACTGCCCGTGTACCATCTTAGTAAAATCTTAGATGGGACAAAAAAGAACTACCTCGAGATTGAGAAATTTGCTCTATCCCTTGTGCATTCTATGAGAAAGCTAAGACAACATTTCCAGTCACATTCAATAGTCATGCTCACGGATTAGCCGGCTTTGGCAGGTCCTCTCAAAGCCAGATACATCAGGCAGATTAATTAAATGGGCGATTGAGTTGGGGGAGTTTGATATTTTATATCAACTAAGGGTTGCCATCGAAGCAAAAGTGCTAGCGGAATTCTTGCTAAAAAGAGTGGGATTACCTAAAGAAGACCCACCACCGGGACCCCCAGGATATTACATGTGGATGGCTCATCCACCACTCTGGGGGGGGGGGAAGAGAGAGAAAGGAGCCGAAATTTCTCTACAAAGCCCTATAGGTGACAAGGTGGAGTTTGCCATTAGGCTTAACTTCCCAGTCCCGAATAATGAAATTGAGTACGAAGCTCTCATCACGGGCTTCAAGCTCACTGTTTGAGAGAGTGTTCACCATTTGAGAGCCTTTACCGACTCCCAGTTGGTGGCCAAATAAATTGAAGGAACTTATGAAGTAAGGGAAGTTACCATGATAAAATACCTCGACTATGTCAACACATTGAAGAAAAACTTCAGAACATTCAGCCTTAAGCAAATCCTGAGCAAAGAAAATGAGAGAGCTGATGTACTCTCTAAATTTGCTAGCGCTTTGAAGGGAACCAAAGATCAGACCATCAATTTTAAGTTTTCTAATGCCCCATCAATTCAAATAGGAGATACCAGTGTCCTTCCAATCCAACCCCTTGAACCAAGTTAATAGGATGAGATCTGTGCCTTTTTGAGGGGAAAGGATGGACCTTTGGACCCAGCACACCGGTGGAGATTAAAAAGGCAGTGTTCACGGTATACCTTGGATGAAGAGGGAAGATTATTTTGCAAGTCCTTTTTGGGACCTCATCTCAGATGCCTCGTTCCTTCAGAGGCCAAAGAATATCAGGATCTAGTGACATTGTGGGACTTTTCCCGGTGGCTATGGGCCAAAGAAAATTTGATATTTGTCCATCGAATATTTTATGAAGTAGGTTGAAGTTGAGGCAGTCCTCAAGTTAACCAATGCCTTGATTCGAGCCTTTATCTGGAAGAACATTATTTGCAGATTCGAGGTCCTTCAAGTTTTGATCTCATATAATGGCACTCAGTTTCAAATTCAGAACACCATGGAATGGTGCTAGGGCCATGGTATTGAGCAATGATTTACCTCAATTGGAAACCCTCAAGCTAATGGTCAAGCCGAGTTGACTAATAGAATCATCTTGCAAAACTTGAAGACTTTGTTGTGCGCCCTCAAAGGAGAATGGGCAAAGGAGTTGCCAGGGGTTCTATGGGCTTACCAAATGACTCCTTGAACGGGGACAACAGAATCCCCATATGCCCTCGTGTACGAATCCAAAGTGGTCATACCAGCTGAGATTCTGCACAATACTACCATGGTTGCCCACTTCATCAAGTCCAAAAATGACGAGAATCGAGCCACAAAACTAAACCTCCTCAAAGAGAAAAGAAGAGAAGCGTAGTCAAGGATGCAAAGGTACCAAGCTTCTATGGTTTGAGCCTACAACAAAGTTGTGCAACCCAGAAACTTCCACCTGGAGACTTGGTCTTGAAAAAAGTGGAGGAGTCAAAACATGTGGGGAAATTAGACCCTAATTGGGATGGACCATACAAAGTTGTAAAGGAAGGGAACTACCGAGACTATGGAATGCTTCCAACCTTAGAAAATTTACGTTTGAAACAAGATAAGTCTTTGTACCATCTTTGCAATTCACAATTTGCTTAAGCGTCACGTGTCCAGTACACTCCCTTTTTCAAGGGGGGTAGGGCATACCTTGTAAAGTTTATGTTAAAATTTGAAAAACTGTGAATTTTAGAAAGTTATTTTGAACCATCTTAGTATGAGATTCTAGTTTAAGTTGTTTGATTGGGATATGACCCTATGCCCTAAATGTGCCTCAAAATTTTAAGTAATTAAAATCTTTTCAACCTTGATGTACATAAGTTTTCAAGAGCCTTCCCTTGAAATATAGTTAAGTTTGCTCAAACAAATATCAAGTCACGGGTGACTAATCTAAACACTCATAAAAATTCAAGAAAAAAGTGAAAATACAAATGGCTTTCATTAATAGGCCCGAAGGCAAGGATTACAAGGGGCTCAAGGGCTGAGGATTACAAAAGAGGAATTACAGGGAAAATTAAAGGCATATCTAGTCATTGACGCCGATAAGATCTTCTCAACCCTAGTTCCCTCCAGCACTACCCTTATCTCCTGGGTGATCTAGTTAACCCACCAATCAAGATCAGGCCCTGCCGGTGGAGAAAGGTCCTCTTCCCTAGAAGATTCCACTTACGCGCTGTCAAGGGTTGGAATGTCGAGGTGGTGGAAAGTGAAGTTGAACTTGTTGTCGAGGAAGTCGAACTCCTTGGACCCTTCACTCTTCGTGGACTTATCTTCAATCAACCTCCCTTCACGATTATAAGAGAGCCCCACTAAGTCCCAATCAAAATCCTCATCAAGGTCCCCGTGGGATTATAGTTGATCGAGGACCGAATCTGTAACCTTCGCCGAATCCTTAAAGCTCAAATATATTCGGATGTACTTGAACACTGGGCTTATGAAGAATCAAGGGAAGGCACGCTTGATCCTCTTTCTGCATCTCCCCAAAAAGACCTACTCGGCCTTTTTGAGGCCAGCCTTGACACCCTTTTTGTAGTTGTGAAAAGCCTTGGCCTCTGGAACTTGTTGCCTCTTCTTCTTTTCCTCCCAATACAACCTCTTGTTCTAATTCTTCTCCTGACAGAACATGTTTGTGGGCTGGAGAAAGTGGTGCGAGAACGGCATCACAACTTGAGGAAGGAAATCGAGGAAAGGAGTCAGTAGAATGATTCAAGAGAAAGAGTCAGCGAAATCATTTGAGGATAGAATAAAAGAACACTTGGAAGAATAATTAGCCTAATTAGCACATTCGCAAGATTGGTCTCGAGCATTGCCACGAAGCATTTAAGTAGTGCTCGTTGTAGTGCTCATTGATATGTTGGGAGCTGGAGTCCACGGAGGAGTCGGACGTTCATCTTGGTGTCAATCTCATTATTCCCCACTCCAGTTATACGGAAGTTGGAGTTGTGCTCCTGGAAGTTCATGGGGTTGCTTGGCCTCGCATTACAATATTTGAGGAACTCTTCCTCCTTATCTGACTCCAAAGGCTCGGGCTAGCTGTCTTTTTCCCTTTGCCCTTGGGGAACCATCCTTCTAAGGCTGCTTTCTCAGCAACCCTCTTTTGAGAACCGTCCGTCCCACCCTCATGAATGGAGACTCCTAGCAGGACTTGTCCGTATGGCGGCAGGAGTGTTGGGAGAGATTGATTAGATGGGGTCCTTGTTTGGGGCCTCCCCTCGAGTAGGAGGCATGGCTCCCCTTGATGACTCTCTGGTGGGAAAGGTGCTTGTATAGTTTGGGGGGAGTTTTCGCCCATCATCCAGGGCATTCAGATCGAATCTCCTCTGTGGGGGAGACTCCGGTACCCTCGATATAAGGGGCTTGTTCTCGGGCCTCACTTTTGGGGTAAGGAATGTTCGTCGTGTGTCTCGCCTGCAGGATGGCTTTTCTTGCCGCCACGCACTTTTTGTGTGACTGGCCTGTGGTAAGGAGTCACTTTGGGATTTTGGGGGGGGGGGGCTGCTCCCGACTTCTTTGCTTGTCCAACTTGGCCATTAAAGCTTGACGTGCCGCCATCAAAATGCGGGAATCTGCATCAGGAAAGAGAAACACATTAGATCAAAAAAAAAAAAAAAAGAGAGAGAAGGGAAAGAGAAGGCATTTTCTAGGGTTAGATTAGAATCCCTAATGTTAGTAAGACGCCTCGTACTAGGGCGGTTCGCTTAGGATGAGGTTGCCAGAAGCGCTCAAAAGTCTGCAGACCTTGAGAACGTCTTTCCGAGGTTAGATGGAGGCCACTCATCCTCTCCAACCTAACAAAATCCTTGACTCTCCCTTCATCCAAATTGGACTCCTCGTAGTGGAAGTTAAAGTTGAGAACAAGAGGTGGGCTAGAGTTCGAGGGAACCCCAAGCTGCCTTCAATCCTCCACAAAAAACATACTTCCTTTTCCACCCTAATCCATGGGAAGACTTGAGTTTGTCAAGTACTTTGATGGTGGAAGATCAAGCGGAGAGGTATAGGAACCTGCGCTCTTCCCCTGCTGCCTTGCCAAGGGCAGACCTCACAAATTCGTTCAAGCGGAAGAACTCGAGGAAGTTAGTGGGACTGTAAAGTAATTATAGCAGGGGATGTAACCCTGCCATAATGATGAGACGCCACTAAAATGAAAAGGCAGGTGCATGCTCCATCTCCCCAAAAAGCATGTGAGTAGCCAAAATTCAAAAAGGCACAACTTTTCCAGTAAAAAGGTGATTCAAATTTGAAATCAAAAAGTCATTGGCAATCCGAGAAGTAAAAGTAACTATTGAGACTGACGTTATCATCAACCCAAGAGTGGGGAGGGGGGGTAATGATGCGCCACACAACTCCTTAACCAGGCACGTCAGCATTTTCCAGTCAATTTATGATTCATAAGTATGAGACCTGCTGCCCTTGAAGAGACTCATTGTCCTTGAAAGAACATTAGCATGTAAAAGGGAAGCCTCGGAGTGAAAGTCGCGAGAGGGGCAATACCCCATTGAATCAGTCTTTGGCTCAGAAAAACCAACGAGAGGCCTCTTTGGGCCCTCGAAACTTTACATGCAGGACAAGAGTAGCGAAAGAACAAGTGGTTGTAAGGTATGAGGATGCCCTCGAATACTGTTGCATCGAGGACATGAATCCTCAACCTAGCCTTCTCGTAATTTGACTATGCCAATGGGAAGATCTTAGCTGACAAGACTGATAGGTCCTGTACCTACTGGCAGCAAACCAATGACTGCTATATATGGGTCCATCCTATCAGTCTCAGGAGCATTAAATGATTTCTCATAAATAAAATCCTTGGCTTTAAATACACAAGACATGCATTAAATGCAATATTAAGGCACCATTAATGAGAGTACCGTTAGCCGCCTCTTAGAGTCGAAGAAGTGACAAAAAACATGTTCGCTTGTACTCCATATATCAAATTCATTGACCAACCTCCATCAACCACATCAAGTCAGGAGTCCTCTCTCATATAAATAATGAAAAGGGCGCTCCCATATGAGGTATCTTGTTTTTTTACGTTACATATAAGAAAGCTTTGCAATTTTTACTAGTCATTTTTTTCTCCAAATACCCTAAAGCTAATTTGAGCATCAAAGAGTCTAAATTGAGGCAAAATTGACTAGCCTTACGTATGTTTCTCCCTTTTTGATAGGTGGGCCGCTAGCATGTCAATCAGAGCATATCAAACTCCACTACGTGGTCGACCAGAAAAACTCCGCATCATATATATATATTATATCATTTATATATATTATATATATTTAGTTTATAATTTTTTATTTAAATTTTATATTTTTATATTGAGAAATCAATCTAAATTGTTCATTTTCTAATTTAAGATCCAATGGTTCCTAATGACGGGAGCATAACAGACAACTTATATTTTACACCGTTAAACTCGAATTAACAAAAGGGGAGAGTACGCATGAATTCGAAAAGTCTTTTTTTTTCATATTTTTAAGTCACAAGGTACCAAAGTTAAATTTCATGAAACCACAGATGAGTATTATGCACTTATCCCTTTAATTGGTAGTTCAGAACTTTAGATGACAAGATTGTTGCAAGAAATACTTTTTCTATCTACATCAATATCTTAATTTTGTTATTTGTTCTAGAAAACAACACCTATGAAGACAACATCCGTTTTTAAAAGCATAACAACCAATTTCCCTAACTTAGAAAATCCAAAGAGATATAACAATATAAGAAGATAAATAGTAGTAAAACTTATGATAGAAAATGCAGCTATGTAGGTTGCTCGAATATACTATTTTATTATAATTTTGAGGCACTTAGCACTCCATCAATCCTCTAAGATAAGAAAAAGAAAAAAAAAAAAAAAAACTAGTTGGGTACACAATATAAGTGCCCTGATTATAGAAAAAAGAAATTATACTATAGGTCAGATAGAAATCCGCACTGATTATTGGAAATATTCAAATCAACATATATGCCAACTCATCTCAAAAACAAGATAGAGAAGATAAGTTTGACACAAGTTATACAATCTCTTTCATATTGAGGTCTAGTTTGCACTAATTCATGAGATAATTACGCAAATGTTTGACAAAAAAATGTGAGAAAAGTTATGCAAATATCATTTATTCCATAATTTGAAGTGGATTACATGAGAAGAAGTATAGAAAAAGGTGAACAATCAGACTACATTTTCAACCTTGCCTGAGAAATTTCCATAATTTGTTAGTAGATTATTTTCTTCTTGGCGTAAGAAAATAATTTTGTGAGAGTTCACATGTCACTTGAAGAGCACATGGACTTTTTTCATGATCCAATTTCACACAATTTGATTGAATCTAATTAGTGCTTTTGCAGTTGTTCAAAAGACTATTTGGGTGATTATAATTGGGTTTGAACTATTTTAGGTGATTTTAAAATGTATTAGTATAATTTTAAATTCACTCAATTTAAAACGTCATTTTTTCTGGTTAAGAGAAACCAAATCCTTCTACTACAGGATTAGTTCCCGGAAAAGGAGAACACTAATCCGTTTTGAAGGGGAAGGACCCCAAATACATAATGTTGTATCCAAATCATGTCCAAGCTTTGCAAGACCATCTGCACAAAATTTTCATGTTCTTCTTATATGCTTAGAGCTTGAAGTGCCCTCTTGTCAATCTTCAGCGGTCCTCAATGAGTGGACCCAAAGGATGATCTTTTGTTTTAGCCTTCTTCACCATTTTTAGCACCACCTCCGAGTTCACCTTAATTTTAATTCTTTCAAATCTCCTTTCCCAATCTAATTTCAACCCCCGTCTTAAGCCTAAAAGTTCTGCAATAGTTATCGTGACCTCTCCAAGCTTATGGGAGAAACCAAGAATCCACGCTCTTAGGTGGCCTTTGATGAGCCCGCCAATTGCCCCTAATTTTCTACTCTAGATGTAACTCTCATTAGTTTATAGTTTTACCCATCCTTCCAAAGGAGTTTTCCACCTTACAAGTGAGGTTTCCCATTTTTTCTGGGTTAGTGGATCTAGATAAGCACCGGTGAGATCCAAAAGAGGACTCCTGATCTCATTAATCATTTCCTTTGTGTTTTCATCTACCCTCAAAAAATCAATTTATTTCAGGCAAGCCAAATAGTTGAAATTGATACAAGGGAAACAGAGCTTCATTTGCTATCCTGGACAACGATGTTGCCAAAGTTCGCCAACAGATTGTTTCTTTGCCTATTTTTTTAACTATTTAATTTGTTACCCAATTAGCCATTTGGATATATATGACTAGGCTAAAATCCTAAAACTCAAAAAATGATTATTTTGTCTCTCTAAGTGTAAGATTGCAAGTAGAACCACAAAGTTGTGTATTTGTCTTTTAGAATCCATGGTGATGTGCACTTAATCGCATATACTTGAGAAGATAGATTAATGACAAGCAACAACTTTTCTCGGACCAAGCTTCGATTCTGGGACTAAGCCTTCCTCACTAGAAATAACATATCATTTAACTATATTTGTTATCTAAGGTCTTCATACGGACAATATTGTGTATTTCATATCCACACAACATATTAAGATTTTTAACAAACATATATCAACGATGACTATCAAGTTTGATTTTATTGAAAATATTCACTAAAACAAATCAATTAGAGGCTAAAAATATTGGTGGTATGTGTGTACGATGTCCCCAAATGTCAAAATTGTAATGACATTTATAGTATAGAGACGATGCTCTAATATGAGATGATTTTTTGTTTGTTATTCTTTATAAATTCTATTAGACATGTCTTTCCTTTTTATCTCTTTTAAGAACATTAAAAAAACTATAAAGAATCCATAGTTCTAATTCCATAGGTTGTATTATAGTTTTTTTTTTTATCATTATCATGCATAAAGAAATATTAATTTGACTTAACATTTGAGCCATTATACATTATTTGTACTTTTATGTTTCCTAAATTCCATTATGTTTTCATTTTGATGAAAGTTTGACATTATTTTTAATGCAACTATATAATTTATTGAATTTTAATTATTATTCCATCAACAACTCATCATCAAATTCATCATGCGCATTGTAATAGTAGTATATCTATCTATCTATCTATCTATCTATATATATATAGACATTTAAAAGATATTTTAATCATACTTGAAATCAATAGTGAAGGAAAGAACCATTGAAACACTTTAACAAAAAAAGATGATAAATAGTTATCTTTAGGTAAATATAAATGTTAATTAATTGTATATGTTTTATTTGCAAATATGGAAAGCAAGTAAAAGCTACTATCAACATTGATAATTTTTTTTATTCCTCTCAACCTAAATCCCTCGAATGAGAGTAATAGTTTTAAGAATCCTTTTAATATCCAAATCCTTAGACCTTTTGCTTTATTACATTGCTGGCTATACTATATTTGCAGTGTTATATGAACTCATATCTTCTTTTTTTTCCCAGTATTCTTATCCTTGGCACTGCTATTGGTTTGGGAATTCTTTGTCTCGTCTAACTAAGGCCGATAATTTGTGGATCGAATCAGTTTTAGGTGCGTAAACAATGGAACAGGAACTGAGATAAATGGAAAGAGCTCTCTCATTGATGGAAGATGAGGCTAATGGCATGACAATCCCGGAATCAGATTGGGGCGGTCAAACAGTAACGAAGCAGTACTGTGTCGCGGGAAGGATCATAACTACGAAAAAAGTAAACTTCGATTATTTCAAAACAACCATGAGCAACGCTATGAGTCTGATTCGAGGAATGGATTTGAGGAACTTGGGGGAGAACCGTTTCCCAATCATCTTCTATCATATAGTGGATCGCCAAAGGGCTCTGGCTAGTGGTCCTTGGGCCTTTGAGAAGAACCTTCTCATTTTGTCCTCCATTGATAAAGAGAGTGATCCACTAGTGGCAGATCTCAGTTGGTGTGAGTTCCATGTCCATGTTCACAATTTATCAGTTGAGAAAGTGACGGAGGGCATGGCACAACATATTGGTGATAGGATTGATAAATTCATTGATGTTGATCTTAGTGATGGAATGAAGGTTTGGGGAGATAGTTTGCGGATCTGAGTACGTCTGAACATAACCAAACCACATATTAGAGATTTGAAGATCAGAAGTCCACAAGGCAATCCTATTGAATTTCACTTATGAAAAATTGTAGAATTTCTGCTATCTGTGCAGCCTTTGAGATCACCTCGCCAAGGCCTGTTAGCTACAGCTGGAGGAAGGCTATGAAGATCCTGGAGACAATACCCCCTTTGGAGCTTCGCTGTGAGCAGTACCGCCAACTCGCCAGAATTCCTTTTGGTCCGATCAAATTCAGCCAAAGACGTGGCCAAGATTTGTGGAGAATCTCCAGCAGGATAAGGAGCATAATTTGGGAGATCTTGTTGCAGATCATACAAATCCCCCTGATGAAGATCCTGCCTTAAATAAAGTGCTTACCATCATTACAAACCCTTCTAAGAATGTCATAAGCCATAAACCGACTCAAAATCCATATCCAATTGTCATCCATGCGCGAGCATCAACTAGAAGATACCAAAATCAGATTTCTTGGCTCAAGAATCATGCAGGAGAGTAGTGTGAAAAGGAGGATGACATGCAGGCCATTATACCAGAGTATTTTGAGGGGACGTTTAGCTCATCACACCTTTCTCTAACAGAGATTGATGCCGCATTAGACATAGTGGGGCCCTGGTTATATGAGGAGATGAAACGTGATCTAATGGCACATTTTTTGGCCGAGAAGGTATCCTATGCTCTCTCTTGCATGTTTCCTCTTAATTCCCCGGGACTGGATGGGTTCCCTCCCATTTTCTTCTAGAAAATTTGGTATTTAATAGGACCTGATGTCATTAAATGTGTTTTAATGCTATTTGAATAATGGTACCAGCCTTGCCAGCATTAATTATACGTACCTATATTGTATTGATTCCCAAAATTCCCAATCCAGAACTTGTTACTCAATTTCGTCCTATTTCACTTTGCAATGTAGTGTGTAAATTAGTCTCTAAATGTGTCGCAAATCGCATCAATCCCTTATTGGATAAAATCATCTTTCCATCACAGTCGGCTTTTGTTCCAGGCCGACTAATATCTGATAATGTGTTAGTGGCCTATGAGATTAACGACTTTATTAGCCAAGGAAAAAAGGGAAGAAAAGTTTTCCTGCATTGAAGCTAGGTATTAGTAAAGCTTATGATAAAGTGAAATGGATATTCCTCGTGAAAATCTTGAATAAATTCAGCTTTTCGGGTCAATTTGTATCACTTATCATGCATTGTATCTCGTCAACTTCTTTCGCGTTTGTACTTAATGGAAGTAAATGCGGTTACCTTCGACCGAAGAGGGGTATCCAGAAGGGGGACCCCCTCTCCCTTTATTTATTTCTATTTTGTGCAGAGATTTTAAGCTGCTTGTTGCAGCAGGAAGAGAGGGCCAATCATTTGCGAAGAGTGACGGTGAGCAAGGATGGGCCAATGGTGTCACATTTGTTGTTCGCTGAGGATATGTTCATTTGTTATGAGGTATGAAAGCAAGCTATTCAGTGCATCAAAATCAGTACTGAAATGCTATGCATGCATATCGGGCCAGGAAATCAACCACAATAAGTCCACAATTATTTTCACAGCCCCCAACGTGGTGGAACACAATAAGATTCGATTGGTGGAGCTTTTGGGAGTCCGGTTTGTTGATAATCTGGATCTTTATCTAGGATTTCTCTCGGTGGTGGGTAGAACAAAGAAGGCAGTTTTTGCATTAATCCGTGACCGTGTGTGGAAGAGGATAAAAGGATGGTCAGATAAGAAGATTTCAACGGGGGGAAAGAGGTGTTAATTAAAGCGGTTCTTCAATCTATTTGCACTTACTCTATGAGATGCTTTTGACTACCAGAGAGCTTGTTAAAAGAACTCAAGTTGATGGTAAGTAACTTTTGGTGGCACCATGGTCGGGAGAAGGGGGTTCGATAGATTGCTTGGAGAGAACTGTCCAAGAATAAGAAGGAAGGAGGGCTGGGCATTCGGAATCTTAGGAGCTTTAATTTGGCGATCCTCGCGAAACAAGCACGGCGCATTATTAGTAATCTGAACAGCCTTGTCGGACAACTTTTTAAGCATAAATACTTCCCCAGGTGCAAGTTCGAGCAAGCTCGACTCAGATCACGACCCTCTTACATATGGCAAAGTATCCTCTCCGCTCAGCAATTGATATGTCCAGGCTCGCGATGGCGCATTGGAAAGGGATCACGGGTAAACATTTAGCAAGATCGGTGGATCCTACGACCACAATCTTTTTAACCTATCACACCCGAAAATACTAGCTGTGGGATATTATAGGTTGAGCAGCTAATTAATCCTCTAACACGACAATAGGATTTGGAGGTTATGAAGTCAATTCTATGGGAAATGGACATAGAAGCAGCAATACGTATCCCATTAAGCCAAGGACTGCATGAAGACGCGCTGATGTGGCATTATACAAAAGATGGGAAGATAGTGTGCGCTAGGCCGATAATGTGTCTAATGAAGTCTCAACCAGTGGCCCCCGTCAACCAGCCTGGTCCATCATTTGGAGGACTCATGTGCCGCCGAAAGTGAAAACCTTCGGATGGAGAGCGTGTTGTCAGTCACTACCCGCTGCTCACAATTTGTGCAAACGAGGGTGTGGCGAAGATGCCTACTGTCCACACTGCAGTGATGAGAATGAAGACGAGAAGCATGTTTTTTAGGGCTGCTCATTTTCCAGACAAGTATAGGGTATCTTGAACTTGCCGCATGGAGCTTTATCAGGGAGTATAGCAACATTTTGGAGTGGTTTTGGGATGTTCACCACAAACTGGACTATGGAAATTTTGGCTGGTTTTTGGTGATTAACTAAAGTATATAGTGGAATAGGAATCGAAGACGGGCCGAAGGCGTATACCTAGCTTGAACCACAAGAATTGGTGGACTTTGCGAAAAGATTTCTGGACAGCTATCAAGGAGCACAACAAGTAAGATGCCAACCCAATATGGAAGCACGGGAATCGGCTCGATGGTGTGCCTCTCCCCAAGGGGTGGTTAAGATAAATTTTGATGGCGCGTTGTTTATGACGATGTCTAAAATAGGATTAGCGGCGGTGGCGTTTGATCATTTGGGGAAGTGCTTGGCTTGGTTCGTGGACTGACATTGGGGGATGCTCGATGCCGAAGCAATAAAGGCAACAACCGCTTTTGAGGTTGTCTCCTTGGCGAAGTATTGGGGATGGGACCACATTGTGTTGGAAGGGGACTGCTCGAGTGTTATTCAAAAATGCAAGGCACAAGACGATGATCTATACCGATATTCGAACTCTCTTAAGCCAATATTCTGAGGCTAGTGTTAATCATGTACGTCGATCTAGTAATATGGCGGTTCACACGCTAGCTAGGAATGTCGTGCCCTTCACTGAAGGCATTTCGAATATTCCTTTAAGTGTTAGCAGTGCTTTGAACTCAAATTTATTGAATGAATAAGAAGTTGACTACTTTAAAAAAAACAAAGGACATTGATATTTTTTTTATAGAAAAAAGACATATTTGATCTTGTTAAATTTCCAATTACAATATTTTTAAGCTTTAATAGATTAATTTTAAATCTATTCAATGTATTTATATTGTACCACAATCAATTTTTAATTAAAAAATAAAACAAGCATTAATAATCAACCACAATGCGCGTTTTCCTGACCAGTGCCATTGACTTTAGCATTTACCATAGTGAAAATTTGGCTACACCTAGCAGACTTGATCATAGAATCACAAAGAAATTGGCAAAACCTACCGAATTGTCCTCAAAGTTAATAGTTAATCTTGAAAGATCAAAATTAAGATGTTTCAAGAAGGCTTGATTTTTGGTCTTGTATGTTTTTTGTGCTTGCACTGTTAGTCCTGGTATTCATGCTTGCCATGTAGACCGCCACTTGACTGCCAAATTGGTTGCCCCATATTTATTTGGAGAAAAAAAAATACCAAGTCATTTATTTACCCCTACAATTTAATTTAATTTTTTAATTAAAAAAATAAGCCTTAAAAAAACCATCTTCTTCTAGCACCAAAACCTTAGCCCTCTCTCTCTCTCACCCCCCTCCCCGGCAAGAATGTCTTCTTCCTCATCTCCTCCGCCTGTGCTCTGCTTGCCGTGTAATGGAGCTCGCGAGGCGACGGCCATGGCCGCCTCCTTTTACCCTACACCCCATTCCTACCATTTACCCCACCTTTTTTAAACCCCCTCCTCACCACCATCGCCATTTATCTACTCTTTCTCACTTTCGAGCTGGAAAATGGCAGCAATTTCTTATCCTTGACAAGTGAAAAGGACAACAACCCCAAAATTTGTGCCCCTCATTGCTGCCTTTCCTTTTGCTTCTGTATAGAAACTCCTTGAGAAACACCCACCGCCTTAAGCCCTTCCCCACCGATGAAGATCTGGACGCGCATGGTGTGATTTTGTCGGATCCCTTGTGGTCTCCCTCAAAATCACCATCGCCATTGTCCTTAGATTCCTCATTTTATGCCACCTTGTCTTTGTCGCCCGTCGTCGTGCCACTGGAATAGCATTGAGGTGTTAGATCTGAGCAGCGACTTGGATTTGGTCCTGCGCCGTAGAGATCCGGCGAAGAGGGCTGCTTGTGTGAAACCCTGACCTTTTTTTATGAGATGTATTATTATTATTATTATTATGATTATTATGATTATTATTAGTCATACTGATTATTATTTCATTATTATCATTATTATTATTGCTATTGTTAATATTATGAATATTAGTTAAATCCTTTTTGGGTTTAGGATTATTGGGCCATCCTGTTAGGCTTAGGATTATTGGACTAATCCTATTAGATTTAGAACTATTGGCTAAGCCTATTAGGTTTAGGAATTATTCATGACTTATAAATCCTATAGAGTATCAAATTAGGATTTAGCACTATATTAATTAGATATTCAGGGTTACACACAAATAAAAGAGAGAGAAGCATAGCATATGAGGGAGAGGGCGAGAGCAGCAAAGGCAAGACTCGGCATCGAGTAACGAGCAGGTATTAAATATTTTAGATTGGCTGCAGCCGATTAGTGAATTGGAACTTCGAGGTGTAGTGGTTCGGTGAGCCTTCCACTTTCATAGATTTTTTATTATGTAATAGTAAAGAGGACTTTTCCATTTAGTGTAAGAGAGTTGTACCATGGAAAAAAAAAAAACTATAGCATGCTAGTGATAATTGTAGTGCATGACTAATTTATAATATAAGATTCTTACAACAAGTCATATGAGGCTGCGCACTTTTATTTTCGTAATCCGTGCATGGTGGATGTATCTTATTTATATAATTGGTCATGAGAAAGGAATATACAAATTATAAGCTAGGTTTTGGCACTATTGAACTATAATAGAATTTCAAGTTTTATTGAGTTATTTAACTTTAGGACAATTACACACTAGCTTATTAGTTGCTTCTTAATTATTAGATTCATACGGTCACGCTTAGTTCCCGATCCGTGAGGTCTTGGATACTATACAAACCCAAGTAGATTACGGTAAGTGGTTTCTTCCTTCTATTTCTTTTATAAAAATATGTTTTTATGAAACTTATATTTTTGTTCAAGTAAATTATCTTATTATGAAAAATTGGATTTGAGCATGCTATTTGATAAATTTTCTATATAAAAGCTAAAATTGTTTTGTGTTGTGCTATATGTGTATATATGAACATGCTCCGAACACTTGAGATACTATTGGTAGGAACGAGTTCTGAAATTTCCGACCGAGCTACGGGGTACAGTAGCAATTTCCGAACCCACTTAACGGTGTTGTAGTTAAGGCCCTCCTACGGGTAATAATAGTAGTGTCCGAACCCACTTAACGGGGTTGTAGTTAAGGCCCTCCTACGGGTAATAATAGTAGTGTCCGAACCCACCTAACGGGGTTATAGTTAGGGCTTGATCAAGTTGGCCAATAGAGATTTCGAATGTTCACGAGCATGGATATATAAATGAATTTGTCTGATTCTATTTTGTTATTTGTTCCGTTACTTGAAAGGTGGACCGTTCGGTTTCTTGAAAGTGGAAAACGTTGATTTTTGAATATTGTCTATGTGTGTGCAAAGTGTGATTTTAATGCTATATATATTTGTAACTTGCTCAAATTCAATAGAGGGTCAAGAGATCCCTTACTGGGCGAGTGCGCTCACACCACTAATAATTACTTTGCAGAGGATAGTACCGACGAGGGCGACGATGGCTAATTTTGGGTTTGGTGATTGGATTGAAGGTCTCTGCTTAGAGACTTTAGTTATAATTATTTGTTTTGATGTTTTCTTTTATGACTATCCATTAAGACTATTATAGATTGGTTTACGATTTATGTTTTAGAACTGGAGATGTAATGGTTAAAGTAATTATCTTTTCCGCTGCAATGTTCGAGTAAGATTTTTCAATAAATATTTTATGGCATTTTAGTATATTCTGATTTCCGTGGCTTGGTGTCTCTGAGTCCTTTGGGCTTAGGGGCATCGCCGTGTTGCGTCCCGGATCCGAGGCGTGACAGCTTGTGTGGGGGTGGTGGCGGGGGAGAGGGTTGCCTGTGTGATGGTGGTGGCGGACTGCGGTGGGGCAACAACAAGAAGGCGAGATCGAGTGTGTGCGTAGTGGTGGTGGACGACAGTGAAGAGGGGGAGAAAGAGATAATTGAGCGGGGGGGGGGGGGGGGGGGATCTAGAGGGGGGAGAAAAGGGAACAGAGACAAAGGAGGGGTGGGGGCAGCCGCGCAGTGGTGGTGAAGGAAGAAGATGGCTTTTTTTAAAAAATAAATAAAAAATTAAATTAAGTGGCAACTAACATAGCAAATTGACCTACCACGTCATTAAAATTGGCTAAGAAAAGGGTCACATGCGTCGCACGTGACTTTCTCCGGCCACTTTAATGATTTCAAACGAAAATGGACATCAATTGTAGTAAATTGTTAATTACAGGATCAATTTCCAAAGTACAATGGTATAGGACTAATAATGCAAGCACAGAAAACATAAAGAACCAAAAATCAATTTAAGCCTTTCAAGAATCTCAGTCTAAATCATCACTACCTCGAAGTTACTCATGACCACTATAATTATACGCTATACCGGGGCTTGTCTCATTTTGAGATTTTTCCATAAAATTTCATATTCATAATAAAATATATATTCCCCTCGAAAACTGGAACATTAGATTGGGCAAGAATCCACAAGCTTAGCAAAACTAAATAAATGCATTAAATTAAATAAAAATAGAAAACTGCAAGTGTGATTCAATGAAGGGGCATAGAGTGCACGTCGAAAACAATTGTGAAACATTTTTAAAGAGTTTATTAATCTTTCAAACGTTACAAAACACCCACTAAAAAATTTATTCCAAATTAGCAAACAAACAGTTGGCAGTCAAATCACCTACTTTCTATGAGTCCCTCTTCAAACAACTTGATCAATTCGGGATCGACATTCTCCTCAGGCTCCCAAGTGGCCTCCTCTATATCGCTCCACTTCACCAAATACTCCTTCTTCCCTTGGTCCCCTTCCTTCCTATCCAAAACACTTTCAGCGACCGCATACTCAAGGCCCAGCTCGAAATCCGTCACTAAATCATCCGCCACGAATCTCGCCTTCACCCACTCATTATCCTCTCCATCTCTCCACTTTACCAAATACTCCACATTCTCACCTTTCCCTCTCCTCTCAAGAATCTCCTCGACTTCGGCGAACTCGTAAATCTCCCCCTCCAACACTCTGATCACGTTCTCCAGTCCCAATCTCCTCGCGAACTGCAGCTGCGGCGTCGCCTTCACGATCTCCCTCGCCAGCTCCAATGGCGTCCTTCCCCTGTCGTCCTCGATTTCCGGGTCCGCCCTGAATTCTAACAGAAGCTTGGCGACGCCGGGCTTCACGTACCCGGCGGCCATGTGCAGCGCCGTCAGGCCGCCACCGTTGTCACGGTGGTTGAGATCTGCCCCGGCCTTGGCCAGGAGGCGGACGCACTGCTCGGATCCGAGCCCGGAGACGAAGAGGAGGGCTGTGCGGCCGTCTGGGTCGACGGCGTCGATGTCCCTTCCGTCGTCGGATTCTATCAGCTGCTTGAGGGCGGCGTCGTCGGCCTTCTTGGCGGCGGTCCACCAGGGGGTCTCGTACTCCGCCACCACGTCCTTGGCGATGTAGTCAGCGGGGACCCACGTGGGGGCGTGGTCGTCTTTCCACTCTATCAGGTACTCCATCCCGGCGGCGTTCTCGGCCGCTCGGCTGCCGATGATTCTGCTGACTTCGCCGTAGCTTTCGTCCTCATCGTAGTCGCCGAATACTTCCCTGGCAAGCGGCGGCGGCGTTGCTGGGGCTGACTCGCGGCTCTCGAGAGTGGCGGAGAGTAAGAAATTGGTGGGTTTGAGGGGAATGGGGAGGGGATGCGGTGGGAGGGCGGCGGCGTTTGTGGTGGTGGAGAGTGGTGGGAGGGAGAGTTTGAGGCGGGAGAGAGATGGAAGGATGTTCATTGGAAGTAATGCAATTGCAGTATGGTTAGTGGAAGGATTTGGTGGTCTTTGTGTTACGGTTAAAGAGAGGGAGATTTGGTGCGGATAAGAAACCACATCCATGGTTGGGATTGGGCAAGATTTTGTTTTGTCACTTCACTTTTCATTTTTTTTTTTTGGTCACTTTTTCTTTTTTCTTTTTTTTTTTTTGGTTAAAATTTTTGGTCACTTTAGCGAATGTATACATGAATAATTGTCATTTTTTGTGGTCAAAAATGACTTGTTACGTGCGACATTTTACTAAAATAGCCTAAAAGGGTAAATTGTTTAATTTTTTAACATTAAAATAAAATCTATTTAAAAAGTAACATAAGTTTACATTGAAAATATCGACTTCTTGAGGAGTCGACATTCCCAACGTTGACACTTATTCAAAAAATAATTTTTGAAATATTAAAAAAAGACAAAAATTGACTAGATGTTGACTCCCATTAATTTTTTCTTTTTAAAAAAATATGAAGTCGACGACGTAAACGTCGACTTCTTTAATTTTTTTTTTAAATTAGAGAAGTCGACATCTTGATTTCTCAAATGGCTAATTAAAAAGTAATGCCGTTTGAGAAGTCGACACCCAAGATGTCGACTTCTCAAATGGCCAAATTCAGTGTCGTTGCCCGACCAAACGGGTGAAAATTTTCACCTATAAATATACCAAACACCCTCTCAACATTTTCAATCCATCACAATTCCCATATATATATATATATATATATATACTATATTGCAATATCATTCAACATATTGAATATTTATATATTTTCTATATTTCTTCATGTTATTTCTTCAAATTTGTATTGGTATGTTTTTCCATCTGATTCGTCGTAAATAATATGGAATAAATCGGTATTGCTATAAATTACGGAGGCCAAATGAATCATTCAAATGACTCAATTTCGTATGATTTTCGATCGATTGGAGTAATTTGGATAAATCGATCATCATCATTTACTGATATTGTAGACATACTCTACAATGCAATTGGTGTGGATCGGAATGTATACAACATCAAAATATATATTTGGCACGTACTTTCTCTATCGCAATCCGCCTATAGAGAATACTTTGAAAATCAATGATGATTCAGCGTTGTCTTTCTCTATGAACCCGCATTCCAAATTTGAACCAGTGCAACTATTTGTTGAAACAGTAGCAGTCCTACAATGTCATATAGTTGAGATGCAACGGCAATAAGGAATGAGGAATTATATGCCAATGATCACGGAGGCTCTTCAAAACTTTAATTTGAATGAATTTCCAATAGATTATAGCGGGTATATCGGATCCAATTTTAACATGTATGCAGGAACATCGGCGTATCCCGACTAAGGTCCATCAAACTACAATGGGTCATCCAAAGCTGCCCTGGTACCGGAAGATAATAACGTTCCTGATCATTATGCATATCACTTATGTGATGAAGAATTGTCTCATTCCGATTCAGACAATGATGATGATGTTAATGATAAGGAAAATGAAGAGGTTAAAGTTATGGCTGAGTCAGTCGACGAAAATGTCTAACATGAATCGTCTCCACCTCCACCAGCAACAAAAATGCCAGTTGAAGAGACGCAGAACATACCATCCATTCCATTTGGAACAACGGCGCCACATCTCCGTGAGATTCTGCCATTCTACTTAAACACCGCACTGGAGATTCTTGCAGATTCTATGGATTTACCGACACGTCCAACAAGATACTACGATTCAACAAAAGGAAAGCTTACACTAGGTATGGAATTCGAAAGCAAAGGTCGTGTAATGGCTGTCGTGAAGAAGTATCATATCCAGTGGGTTAGGAGAGAGTTCATTGTCTACCGTAGCACTCCACAATTTTCGATTGTGTCGTGTAAGTATGTAGCTAAAATTGGATGTCATTTCTTGATGCACGCGTCATTCAAGAAAAATAAAGGACATTGGAGGATCAGTGTTTACAACGTTGATCACATATGCTTTATACCTGGTAGGTCCACTAATCATTCAAATCTCGATACGAATTTCATTGTTGGTTTATTGGTACGACATGTTAAAACAAACTACGATTACTCTACTAAAAGTCACTACTAGAAAAACGCCGATTAGCACTAGAATTTGCAACCAACATTTTTGTGGTCACAAATTGTCACCAAGTATGCAACGGACAAGGTAGAATCTGACCAGCTTGGGCTTGGAAATTTTGCAACAAACATACTTGGCTATAAACTGTTAAAATTTGTCGCAAAAAAATGTGCTTTAACCAAAAATATTTTGGCGACGAGCACCGTCGGTCACAAAAATTAGTGGACCAATTTTACCACCAACATTGTCCGTCGCAAATTTGACATGGCATTTTGCGACCCCTCACATTTGTCATAAATGGTGAAACTATTTTTGCGACCAACATTTTTCATTGCAAATATTTTTTGAGATAGTTGACCATTTTTGTGACCAACTCCAATTGTTGCAAATTTGACGTGGCAAATTTACGACCAAGAAGGTGCATCGCAAAATGTGAAGCTTTTTTTGTGACCAATTTTATCGGTTGCAAATATTTGGTCAGCTAGTTCACCTATTTTGTGACCAACATAGCCCGTTGTAAATTTGGCAAGATAATTTTGCAACCACCCTTGTGCGTTGCCAATGGTAAAGCCATATTTGCAACCAAAAGTGTGGGTCGCAATAGCTTGTTAGATGGTTCACCACTTTTGCAACCAACTACATCGGTCGCAAAGGTTTTATTTTATTTTTTTTACATTTTTCGACTCTTTTCTTCCGTGGCGATTGTTGTTCCGCAATTGGATAGATGTAACTTTTGCGATGAATTATATATATATATATACATATATATATATATATACACACACACACTAATATATAAAGGGGTAGCAACCTTTAATAACTACTTTTGGTGTGCTTAATTTTTTGGTCTGTCAATATGGAGTAGCAACCTTTTCGAGTATATAGGTTAATATATAGGTGTGCTTAATATATACAGGGGTAGCAACATTTTGGAGTATTACAGCCCTTACCTATACCCGAGTGGAAGTGAGAGCACATCACTATGGATTTCGTCATGGGACTACCCCGAACATCAAAAGGCAATGATGCGATTAGGATAGTAGTTGATAGACTCACAAAAAGTGCGCATTTTATTGCATTCTCTAAGACTTGTTCCTTGGACAAAATGGCCGAACTCTATAAACAGGGCATCGTTAGACTTCATGGCATCCCAGTAAGCATAGTCACCTATAGAGATCCACGGTTCGTTTTCAAGTTTTGGCAAGGATTGCAAAATACTTTGGACACTAAGTTAAATCTTAGCACAGCTTTTCATCCTCAAACGGATGGACAAACTGAAAGAGTTATACAGGTTCTCGAAGATATGCTCCGAGCTTGCACCATCGACTTTGGAGGTAGTTTTGATCGGCACTTAGCACTGGTAGAGTTTGCTTATAACAACAGTTATCAATCTATGATCGGTATGGCACCATTTGAAGCTCTATATGAACGAAAATGTCGGTCTCCAGCTTGTTGGAACGAAGTGGGTGAAGATAAAATCATTGAGTCCGAATTAGTACGAGAAACCACTTAAGCCATTAACCTTATTCGAAAATGCATGACAATCGCCCAAAGTCGACAAAAGAGTTACGCAGATAAACGGCGTAAAGACTTGGAATTCGAAAAGGGGGACTTTGTGTTTCTCAAGATTTCACCTAGAAAAGGGATTTTAAGATTCGGGAAAAAGGGAAAGCTAAGCCCAAGATATGTTGACCCTTTTGAAATTTTAGAACGAATAGGAAAGGTGGCTTATAAACTCGCCTTACCTACAAGCCTATCCGCAGTTCATAATGTGTTTCATGTATCTATGCTTAAAAAGTATCATCCGGATCCTTCTCATGTGATAAATCACGATTCCCTCGAAATAGATAAGGACTTGACATATGAGGAAGAACCCGTTCGCATTCTTGAAGTGAAAGAAAGAACCCTGCGAAACCGTTCTTGTCACGACCCGGAAAAATACCCTTTTATTTATAAAATAAAATTGGATAGAAACGCGCAACGGTAATATTTTCATAGTTGTATAAATAATTATTTTCACATATAATTTGTACAAAATACAAAAGTCACAATTTTCAAAAGAATAGAAAAGTAACTATATCGTGTAAAAAGCTTCCAAATGCTTCCGCTGCGCCACTCTGATCCGCTATCTCATTTCTGTCTAAAAAGTATTGGAAAGGAGGAGTCAACGCGACGGTTGAGTAGAAATATCATTCAACCCCATAAGGTGCGTGTGTGTTTGAATAGGTGCACGTAGACACATAATTTCACATAATACTATAATGAAAATGAAAGCATAAAATATCTAAAACTTACAAGATACTTAAATTCCTACTTTACTCATGAAATTAAACAATACTCCTACCTTGAAATGTTTTTAGGGAAAAAGAGAGGATATAGAAGGCTTTATAGGTATATATGGATGAAAATAGAAGGGCTTGTGTGTACATATATGTGGGTGGAAGATAGGCTATACATAAGAAGTGTTTTGGGTGTTGAGAGTAGAGTAAGTGAGGGGGTGTGTTTTTAGGCGGGATTTGTGTGTTTGTGGAAGAAAATAGAGAGAGTATAGTGTGTGTATGTGTGAGGACGTTTTTGGGGATGGGGAAGTGTGTGGGAGGTCCTATTTATAGTGGAGAATGAGGGTAGAAGGCAAGACTTGGGGACCAAGGTTTAATAAATGCAAATCTTTCCATTTAATGCAAATCTCCCAACTAGGCATAGAATTAAATGCCAAATTAAATGAAATCTTCCACCTCCCTCCTCTATTCTAGCCTTGGTGTAACCCTAATCCATGAGTCATGAATCTAGATGAATGGAAGACCACACAAATGCACAATTTCTAGAAGAAATTCATCTTATATTAGTGTAGGATATTTTAATAAAATATTAACACAAAATCAAATAAAATCAAATAAAATCTAATAAAATCTGATTTTGATTGTCCTCATCTTATAAAATCTGAAATCATATCTTTATTTTATTAAAAATTCGAATTTGTATTTATTTATTTTGTAAAAACTGAAAATTAGGGTTTTTGGGCATAAAATCCGAAAATTCATAATTAATTTAGAAAAATTCCAAAATTATGAAATTTAATGTTTATAAATCTGAAATTATATGTATATTTTCCAGAAATTAAAAATGTTTTAGTTATATTTTCGAAAATTGCAATTTAGGACATAGAAAGTTCGAAAATTGACACTTTACCGTTCAAATTGTAAGTTAATCGCAAAAGCAGACGAAAATTTGAAAACAACAAGTAATAATAACATTTACAAGAAGCAAAAGATTTTAAATCAATTATTTAAATATTACAGATTACCGGGTCGTCACAGTTCTATTCCTATAGTCAGAGTTTTGTGAAAATATAATAACCTCGAGGAAACTATATGGGAGAGATTAGAAGACATGATGGACAAATACCCACATCTCTTTGACTAGCAAGGCCAAATTTCGAGGACGAAATTCTTTTAAGAAGGGGAGGATGTAAGGACCCGAATTCTCCTTCCTCTTATATATATATATATATATGTGGCTATACCTAAATGTGTACAATTTACTTGTTTCTATGTATGAGTGTTCATTATTTTCATACTTTATGGTACATGTCCGTTTAAGTGCAACATGTACACGTGTAGGATACATTTTTATTTTAGTTAATCACCATACAACTATAAAAATTTAAGAAATACATGGACACACATATATATATATATACACGGTTTATATAAGTATATATAAACTTAGTCTTAATAGATTTCCTTGTAACTTTTCTAACTTTTGCAAAAAACCCCCTAAGGTATAGGTAACTTGTATTTTCTACCGCTAGATAGTATTTTCTTCTCTAATATGAATAATTTTACATAATAACAAGAAATAAATTATGTTTTCAGATCTTTTAAGGGATGGGGACGAATTTTGAAGGGGTTTTTGGGAGAGAAAATAGAAAATATTAAATACTAGGCTTGTATTGAGTCTTATCCACCAAGCTTGCCAAATACAATGTATAAATACAATTGGCATACACCTTCTAGAGGAATGAATACATGTTTGGCAATGGTTAAAGTAGAGCAACACTTAAGCTACTTAGACCAAATACTTAGCTAGTTAGGGTAATAATTAGAAAAGGACTTAATGCTATTTTAATGCTATGTCTTGTTATTAGTATATATGTAATATTACTTGGAAAATACCAAAAACCACACACACACACTCTAAAATCCGGCCACACATACACACACACACACACTTCATTCCTCTTGTTTTCAATCAACTTTCCTAATATCCTTCAAGTCTTGAAACCCTCTCACCCCTTCAAACACTCTCCCTACTCCAAATCCTACGAAAAAGGAAAGAAAAACATATTAAGGTAGAAATTTACCTATGGTATGAGCTAGGGCTAGGTTTTTCTTAATCTATTAGCATGTTATCTTCCCTATAAGACCTAGGAGATCACCACAAGTTGGTTTCCATCTTGGATTTAAGGGATTTCAAGATGTATTGGTTATATATGTGAATATGATGATTATGATGTTGCTTTGAGCATGTTTGGTTAAATTCTAGAATAAGCATGCTGCAATTGTTGTAATTATGCTATGTTATTATGTTTTATACCTTGTTATAGTCTTATTTGTGTTATTTATGTGTTATAAGCTAAAATTTTAAGGTTCCAAGGCTGAAATTTCGAATCACACATGCTGGAAATCACTGTTCATATAGAAAACTTTGTTTCCAAAGGGGAAAAGTTCGATTTTTGCACTGCTGGAAAACCCAAAAATTTCAAACCAAAAAATCTGGTTTATATACTTTAAATATAGTGTAGAATAAGCTGTAGAAATAGGTTTTTAAAAGCTGGAGGATTGCGAAAGCCAGAAATTTCAGAAGTTGCGCGCTAAATCGTTTCGCGTCATAGTCTGAAAGTTTCAGGTTTCGTGAACTGAAAATCCGGAAATTTATACTCTAAAAGTCTATTTTACAACCTTGGGAATATATGTGTGGATTTCTAGTAGGTTTTAAGTTGGAATTTCAGTAGTTGAAAGCCAAAAATTTCATGTGTTGAAATTATGTGTATAAGGGCCCTATATGTGGTCGGTATGAATGGGGCTAGAGTTCGGCCGGGCGGCAATGGGCTTGCCGGTCTTAAACCAGTTCTCGCCATCCATGCTTATTCCCATCTTGCATGGACGGAGTGTTCCATGTATTGGTTGTGGGTCGTAGGTTTTTGGCATATACTCGAGATATGACCACCGGTGTGTTTAGGTTGGGTGGGAGTTTCGGTTGGAAATTGATTTATGGCACGGCGAGATAAGGTAGCCGCCCTTCGAGGTGGAAAAACGGTAACAATACGATTGGATTGTGATGCTCTATTAGAGCTGAAATTTATATGATTTGATCAAGAACTGAAATTTGTATGGTTTTATGTGTGGTTATGTGCTTTTATGACAATATGCAATTTCACACGAACACCTCATGTTCAATGTGAATTTCTACTCAACATGTGTATATGTTGACATTGTTTTGTTTATTATATTTTTAGTCGGAATTGAGACATCGGAGGATAGGTTCGAGGAGAATGTAGGCGGACGCTCCGAGGCATTTAGTTAATTATGTATATAGGTTATGCTAGAAACTTGAAAGTCAAACTTGTGTACATGTAATAAAGGAATGATGTAAACCTCTCTTTTGGAATATTAGTACGTACATTTGGTTTCATTATGTTTTATGCTATCATGTTTTAAAGAGATGGTTATATGTTAGACGTTGCATGATTAGCTAGAGGTTTCGGGGCGTCACAGTTTAAATTATCATAACATCTAAAAATATGAATGATCGAGGAAACATTATATATTATTAGTCAATTAGGCACACTCGATGCATGTGCAAAATAAAAAATAAAAAAAAAATTGTAATTTTATATCTAAAATTTGATAAAACATATTATAAATATTTATTAATTGTTTTATATGAATAAAACTTTTTTTATTTAGACTTTTATTATAATAACTTATAAACAAAGTATCTAATAGCGCAACAGAAGGCTTTCCACCGTACTTTGCAGAATACCTAGGTTCGAGTTGTGACAAACACATTTATCCATTTGTGCAATTGAGGTTGCAGGTTTTATCCAATGCTGGCGCGCGTGGGAGTTCGGTTAGGGGTTGGCACTAGCACGTGGAATTGTGATGGGGGGCTCAAGTTTGATCTGTGGTTTGCGCAATTGGAGGTCGTGTGTTCTATCTGGTGTTGGTGTGTGGGGTTTGATGTGAGGTTTTGTGATGTTGAGGGGTTTGGTTCTTGCTAGTGCTTGGAACTTGATTGGGTGGGAAGCCGGGGGGTTGGTGTTCAATCCACGGTGTTGGTGTTCTATATTAAGTTACAAATTGCTACGGACATTTTTGGTTGCAAACTGCAATCTAAAAAATATTAAACATATTTTGCAACCAACGCCATCTGTCGCAAAAAGTGACAACTTGCACCACATTTTGCAACGGATAGAGTTGGTCACAAAGTACGCCACATAGGCTCCACGTCAACAAACTTTTGTTACTCTTTCTGCGACTGATATGGTTGGTCGCAAACTTGGCAACATAGGCTCCACGTCAACAATGTTTGCGACCCTGCATGTTCTTCGCAAACTTGGTATCAAATTTTACGACCAGGGTATTTGCCATTGACACTTGTCCGACACAAAGTTGGTCGCAAAACCATTTTTACGACCGATTATCACGAAAATCGATCACAAAATCTGGCTCAAATCGACATTTTTCTAGCAGTGAGTGTCGCTGACTTGGTGAAAGATAAATATAACTATATTGTATCTTATGCCAAGTCATGTCATGGCCTAAGACATGCACGCCAAATTGTATACGGCACATGGATATCTCTGTTGCTAAGCTTTCGAGGTACATGGTGGCACTTAAAAAATGGAACACAGGTATTATTTAATTGTAAAGAAGTCTTTTAGTGGATTTCAATTATCGTATGTTATAGGCTAAACAAAACATTATCGTTTTCATTTGTAGGTACAATTGTCGAACAGGTTCACAATCTACGTAGTTCGGTAGTCCCGGAAAAACATATGATACATTATGTCTTCTGGGCTTTTAAACCTTGTATAGATGGTTTTCAACACTATCGGCCACTAATCAGTGTAGACGGTACCTATCTGTACACCAAATACAAACACAAACTCCTTGTGGTTACTGTGATGGATCCAAACCAACAGATTCTACCACTAGCATTCGTGCTTGTAGATGATGAAAATCTAGCTTCCTGGAGTTGGTTTCTAGAGCTTGTGAGCAGACATTTTGTTCGAGGAGGAAGAAGAGTTTGCCTCTTGTCAGGTAGGCACAATGCCACTATCAACGCCGCACAACATATAACTACCTTCAGTGAGCCACTTAGTTGCCACAGATTTTGTTTGAGACATATTTGCTCTAATCTTAATGCAAAGGTTAAGAATGTCTGTTGAAGGATTTAGCGTTCAAGGCCGAAAATGCTCATGAGATAAGAAAGTTCGAACATTTGAGATCAAATATATCAATGAGGTTGCATTCAATTATCTTAATCGCATTGATAGAGAGAGATGGACAACAGGTCGACGTTGAGGTATCATGACGATGAATATGTCAGAATGCATCAATGGTGTTTTGAAATAAGGGCGTCGTCTTCCAATTACGCCATTGGTTGAGCTGAAATTCATTCGTACTGCAACATTTTTATGAAACAATGTGTAAAGAGTCATAAGTGGAGATAAGAGAATAAAGTATGGGTAGAATGCCCTTTCGAAATAATCGAGAATGGGGAGCAAAAATCTGGAGGGCATGTAGTCCATCGTATAGACTATGCAGACTAAGCGGCCGATGTATTGATACCATTACATCACGAATGTGGCAATACAAAACATGCAGTCAAATTGAGAACTAAAGAATGCTCGTGTGCAAAGTGGTGTAAGATAGGAATACCTTATTTACATGTTGTGCACATCTACCATCTAAGTACATGCCTTGGTATTATGAGATCGATCATTATATGGATACGTACAAGGGTAAGTTCTACTCAATTTGGGGTGAGCCATACTTGTCGAATGCTTCGTTCAAGTTAGTATATAATCCTGAGTTATGAGCCAAGAGAAGGTAAGGCCATGATACAACTACCCATATCCAAAATGAGATGGATTGGCCTCAAGCAAGCGAACGACAACAATATACAAGGCAATTGGATCAACCTAGACCATCTCAGGAACATTATTGATGTATTATTTGTTTGTGAAGTTACATAAAGTTTGTATTAAGTGGACAATAATGTATAATTTGTTTTAGTACACTATTTTTTTGTATTGCTTACTACAAACATAATAATAACACAATTATACTTCAGACAAAAGAACATAATATGTAGTACTTGAACACAAAAATAATAATAATAATAGTAACAACTTTGATTCCACTACAAACACAATTATACTAGGCCCTCCTATGCCCTCCAGTGTTGCATCGTGGAGGATTCCTTTGTCTTCGAGGTCTTCCTTCACGTTGTGGGTCACAAAACTCTTCCTGCAGTAGCGACGGAGGTGGTTGGTTCACATATGAGGTACTACCACCATAGTTTCCATAGTCAGTAAATGGTATAGGGGACACTTTGAACTGCGGTTGCATATCCATATGCGGAAATCCATATCCATCCCATCCGCCCATTCCTAAACTTAATCTAAGTGTAGTTGATACACCACCAGAAAACATTCGGCCAGTATTTTGGAGTTCAGGAGTGTAAGGTGTCGCAAACTGCGGAATGTAAGGTGATGGTGGGTCCTCGTATAGGCGTGAAGGCCGTGCCTCATCACAAACTATCCTAGACTCACCTGCCTCATCATAGTGTGGCCTATACGGACCTGTCTCATCACAGTGTGGCCTAGACAGACCTGCCTTATCACACTGGTTCCTCGTATTCAAATTACGTCTACGACGTTGGCTACATACACCGTCTCGACCAAATATTTCATGAGCCCAATGTCTAGCTCTAACAATTTGGTCAGGGTCTACTCTACCATCAAATAATCGTTCAGATATATGATCTTGTTGCTCATATAAAACGCTATTGTTTTCTAGTCTGTGATAGAATTTCAACCTCTCCAAATCTATTCTACAAAAAAAAAATCAAAGTATAATTAAATTCGACATTCCGAAATCAAAAAAAAAAAATTCTATATAATTTGGGAAAGTCGAAGTTCGACTTCCACAGTTCTTTTTAAAAAATATCAGGGGGAAGTCCATGTTTTGAACATCGAAGTCCATAACTTTTTTTTATAAAAAAATAGGAGGAAGTCGACTTGCAAAAGTATTTTTTGTTCCATTCTCCTGAAATTTTCATATAATAGTTTTTTAACATCTAATAATAAATGTAATTTTCATTCTACAAAATTCATTACAAAAAAAAGTTTACATAACTATATTAAAAATACTAAAATATAATTAACATCTCCAAATATAGTCTACCAAAAAAAAACCTAAAATTAATTATTAAAATCATAAAATACTAAATTTAATTAACATACATAAACACACATAATTCATTAAATAAGCCCCTCTTATAAATTTCTCTAATAAAATACATTATACAAGCAATACATAAAAAAATATATATTATATTTTAAAAATCACAAAAACAACTTCTATTAAAAATATATATATTATATTTTAAAACTCACATAACCACACACGTATTACTATATATTACAAGTTCTAATAAATTTGCCTATCACACAAAAAACACATGTAAAATTGAAAAATTAAGGAACAACAAATGCAAATGCCAATTTCTAAATTACAATACTCCATAAATCGTTTCAACTAAAAAAAAACACACACACAACATACAACACAACATATATCATCAAAAAAATAATTAAAAAACTATAATACACATATTAAAATACACTAACCTTATAAAAATCTTTGAACCCGAATTCTGTAAAATAAACAAACAAATTTTTGCAGCTGTTAGTGCAAAGAAGCTTCAAACTGAATCAATCTCCACGATGAAAAAAAAAAATTTGCATGAACCTTCACACTCAACTTACCCGCCCTTTTATATCCAATCTGTAAGGGAATTTGGAATTTAAAACAAAAAGCTGGTGGGGGGGGGGGGAGGTCAAAATGATTTGACATCTGCATGCAGAAATGTGCTACAATTGTCACAGGTGCTGATTAAGCATTGCCGCCTTTCTCCAAAAAACAAAACAAATTTGTAAGTCGACAACTACCTTAATTAAAAAAAAATTCCATGGATTTCCATTATTTTTCTTTTTTTTTATTTAATGAAAATCGGGAAATATAATATTTTATTCATACTCAACATTGTGAATGTCGATTGGTGTTACTTTCTAACAAAAAATTAAAAATTGTGTCAGAATATTAAAAAGTACACTTTTTTAAGCTATTTTAGTAAAAAGTCCCGATGAGAGTAAGCAACTAAAAGCTTGTAAAATTGGTCAAACTATAACCAGGAATTATATATATATATATAAACCTATAACTAGGGATAAGGAACTTTCCAAATTATTAAAAAACAAACAAATGCTTAAATCTTAACTAATATAGAATGAAGGAGTGTTAAACTATATAAATTATCAGGACGAGGATGTAAAAGTAAATTCGAACTAATACTGCCCTTTTAATTTTGTTATTCTTTTTCTTCTCAAAGAACCCTTTCTTCATTCAATAATTTTTATATATATATTTTCTTTTGCATTAATTATATGGATTTGGATTTACTCATAGCATTGATAAATGATATAATTCATCTTTAATCATATTAAAAATTTATATTACACTATAGTTTTATTAAAATTTTAAAATTATATATTTGATTATCATAAGTGATTAAGTATTTTGTTAGTTTGTTAAAGATTAGTTTGGATCCTATACTATGAATAGTTCTATATTTCCTCCTCCACTCACCATTACACGTCACGTATAATTAGACTAGTATTTGAGTGTGGCAAAGTTATGTGTACAAAGAATAACCAATTTATAGGAAAATGTTATTTTAGCTATGGCATAATGATGCTATGCAACTCTTTGATAATAATAAAATACTGACTTCTACTTGTCCAAGTGTTCTAATTTACAATATGTTGATTGTAACACTTTGCAGAGGCTTATAAGTTTAGAATTATTGCCTTAATTTAATGTTGATTCAAGTCATAAATGTTAAATTTGTGTAGAGGCTGAGATAGAACTCTAGAACTTATTCACATTGATATTTGCCATCTAAAGTTCGTTGCAAACTAGAGATGGAAAAAAATATTTCATTACCTTTATTGATGATTGCACAAGATTTGTTATGCACTTTTGCTAGGGAGCACATTTGAGGTGTTAGAGGCATTTAAAAATTATAAGAAAGAGGTTGAGAACCAACCTAGTAATCGAATTAAGATTATTCGTAGTGATAGAGGTGGAGAATATGGATTACCATTTGATCAGTTCTGCTCTACGATGGTGTAATTCATCAAACCATAGTCTAATTGCGCACCTGAACACAAAAATCCTACTCTTAAAGAGATGATGAATTCTATGTTGATAAGTTTTGGATTACTCCAGAATTTGTGGAGGGGAAGTTATTCTTTCAACCGACCACATTCTTAACAAAATACCACTTAAGAGTAAAAGTGAATCTTCATATGAATTGTGGAAGGGCACAAGCCTTCCTACAAATATCTCAAAGTGGTGTTTAGTTAAGGTAGAAATACCTAAACCTAAACAAGTAAAAATAGGGCCTAAAGTCGTAGATTGCATATTTATTGGATATGTGTATAACAGTTTTGACGACCCGGTAAATCCTAATATTTCAATATTTGGAATTATGAATTTATGAGGATGTCTAAAACTATATATAATTTTTAATTGTGAATAAATGTGCATTACACTACATGCATTTTATGACATGTGAATTATTAGTTGTGTAATTTAAAACTTATGAATTTCCATATTAAATTTGTTTCTAAAAAATCATTTTCTCTTTATTTTTCCCACCAATTTAATATATTGTTGATATTTGATTATTGGTATTATTGTTTCCATACCATGAAATTTAATTTTAATTTTACTTTCTTGTTTCAAATTAGAAAAATGACATTTACTAGATTTAATTACTTATTTCACATTTCTAAAATCATTTTAGGTATATATAAAGAGATAAAACCGAAAATGCATAGACAATTATAGTCATGCATGCTTCTTGTTTACCTAGCTTGTGAATCATATAATAGGATTAACACCAAGGCCTAAATAGTCTTCCACAAAAGGATGAAAGGTGGAAGATTTCATTAATAAGCGAACTTAGGTGTAGACTCGCATTTATTTATAAAGCGACCTTAATAATATAAAATTCCATTTCTTCTCTTTATTTCTATAAACAAGACTACAATCCCACTCCCCTTTTCTTCCTCATAGCCGGCCACACAACACACACACTCTCAATTTTCTTCCAAAAATCCCATTTTCCTACCCTTTTCTCTACACCCCACTTTCCAAAGACAAGATAGAAACCTTATTCTAGTCACTTAAGTAGAAGTTTTTCTTTATTTCTTGAGTAGGATATTCCTACTAAGGCAAGCTTCCATACTCATGAGCCAAAGCTTTGTTAAAATCAAGCTTTAATGCTCTTGGGTGAGAACTTTTGCCAAACATGCTCCCATGTTTCAATTTAGGAGCTATTTTCCTTTATTATAAATTTATTATGAAATGTAGTGGTTGATATGTTGTGTGATTAGCATGCAAGTCATCTTATATTATGATCAGTTAGATGTTAATTTCTTAAATTTCAAGATTTTATGTTAGTTAAAGTTTAATGATCCTTTTATGTTTGAAGTGAAGTCATGAAAGTATTTAAACTATCCATTATATTCCTACTTATGTTCATATGATCTTGTAAGTATTATGTGATTTTTACAAAGTGCTATGTGATCAATATGTGCCTAGATGTCCATGGGATTAAAGTTTGCAACTAAGTGGGTAGTCGTAATAAGTTCCTTCATAAAAGTTTATTATCAATAAGTTATAAGAATATAGATGTGTATATATTTAATCTTATAAAGAAAGGTTATAAACACGCATGATTGATTTTGTAAACTCTTTTCAAAAAACTATGTATAGTTTGAAAATATAATAGTTTTCATAGATTTATCTAAGTTTATGAAAATATACTAGACTATTAGTTTTATCACAACATGTTGTTTTTGAAACTATGTTAATTTTATTAAAATAAAATAGTTTGGTAAAATAATGTGTTTCTATGAAAAGTATTAGTTTTGACAAAAAACATACTATTTTCATAAAGATAAATTTATTAAAGTTTTACCAAGATATGGGTATTTATCAAAGTAAATAAAGCTAAATCCCTCTTTTACTAAGATATGTCTACATGTGTTTCTCTATATACATATATTATATGCACATATATTTTCAAGTGGATTTTTAAACTTGTATAGATATATATATATATATCATACGTACATACCTATATATATTTATGTTTGATTGTAATTTTTATATAGTTTAAACATAATATTTTATACATATATATGTTCATATATCTATATATGTGAAAAATAATTTAATAAAATATTATTATATTTAAGATCTTTCATTATTTTACATTAATGAAATTTGTAAATATGTTAAAATATGGAAGCAAGACTTCCACAACTATGTGCTTATGTGAATAAATTGCAATTATGTGAAATGGGCCCAAATTTGTCAGAGTGGTTTGGGTGAATTCCACCGGGACATACCATGGGTGAGTAGGCTGTAAGAGTTCTCACTCCCTCCATCTCTTAATCCCCCCTTAGATAGATGGAGTATTCTACTCAAAAGAGCGGGTAGTAGGATATTTAGGCGTATTACCCGTATACGACTGCCCGAAAAAGGATACCCGGATTCGTAGGATTTGGTGGAATTGGAGAATAAGGAAGGAACTGTGAATTAAAGCGGCAGGGAGTTATAAGCGTCACTGATAAGTGATGAAAGGTAGCAAAATGTGAAAACTATGTGTTGATGTGCAAATCACACTCACGAGCACCTTATGTGATTAGGTAATATTTCTACTCAACTTTGTGTTGATTGTGGTTATATGATGTGTTTTAGATGATCCCGAAGCTAGCCTTAATGAGGTAGAAGAGGAGGAACAATTTGAAGTATTTTCTTAGAAAGAGAGCCCTTAAATGTCGCTGCATACTTGCCTATTTTTGTGGATTCGTGCTAATGTATTTTGTAAACTGATATTTTGTATCCAGAGTTTTGCACACTCGATGTACCGCCAGGATAATATGCTTCCATTTTAGTATCTTATTCTATTATATGTTGTATATGTAACTTATACCAGGTATGGGATACCGGGGTCGTTATTACAGTAGTACATATCATTTTCTTGTATACAAATCAGCAATTCCTAATATAACTAAAAATGCTTTTATTGAATCAAGGATCATTGTATTCTTTGAAGATATCTTTCCTTGTAAAGAAAGGAAAAAAAAAAAGGTTTCTAAAGAAATAAGTTCTAAGAAATAAGATGAAGAACCTTAGTGTAGTAAAAGGGATAGAAAAGCTAAAAGTTTTGGTTCAAACTTTCTCAATTACAAGTTAGATAAGGAATCAAGAATAGTAAAGGGAATGTTGTCCTGTCCAGAAAACAGATTCCATCATTTAAAATCATATTTGGGAAATAGTTGATTTCCCGACAAGTATTTAACCATTGGTAGGGTTGTCCAATCGGTTATAACCGAACAGAACGAACCACGGGTTGAATTCACCGAAATAATTGGTTTTCTGGGATAAAAACCAATCATTGAACTGAAATATTCAATTTGGTTTGATTTTCAACCAAAAAAGTTCGATCTTGGTTTTCAATCAAAAAACCTGAAAAAAAAAAAGAATGAATGCAAAGTTCGTTTGCTATAGAATCATTCAATCAGAAAAATCAAAAGCACCACAGATAGTTGGATAAGATGCAAAGATGAGCTCACAAATCTAATTTACCATACTTAATTTATGCACCACGCATGAGTTCCTTGGCCAATTAGCAGTAAAAGTTAAAAGTTAAAAAAGTTATGAAAACGATAGAGTGAATTAGCTGGGTTGTGTTGATGTCACGTTGACATGGAGAGTCGGAGAGAGGGAAAGCACCGAAACTGGGAGAGTCAAGAGATAGAGAGAGGCGGAGACCAGAGTGAACATTCCGCTCTTCTCATTCTTAATTAAACTGCACTTCCATCTGGACTGTAACATTGTGTTTGGTCAATGAATTTCAATAAGGAAAATCTGGAGGAAGGATTGTTCCATGCTTCAAATGATAGTACGTTAGGCTTCATTTTTTGATTCTTTCTATTTTCCTTTTACTTTTCTCAGCAAATTTCACAATCCAAACGTAGACCATAACTTCAATTTGAGAGAGAGGAAAATGTGTTGTGGGCCTTTTGGCCACCCACTAAGAAAAACATACTGAGCCCAAAAAAGAATTTGATTTGTAAAACATTTTTTGGCTTGGTTAAATCGAATCGAAATAAGACTAAATGCATTTTTTTTCCAATTTTTAATTTTTTTTTCAATTTTAATCGAGAAAAAAATTGAACCAAACCAAAAATTGAATTTTTTAAAGTATAAAAAATCAAAAACCAAACTAAATGATTATGAATCATTTACTTATTTAATTATGCTTACCTTGGAGCTTAGCATGTGGATGGTTTATGACTTGAGTTATCCACTCTTAACTATTGGAGTATTATATATTTACTTTTGCTTTTAATGGGGATTTGTCATACAGTTAACCAACCTCATGTTTAGTTTTACCACTTCTTTTGTGGGGTTGATTTGGTTAAATTACATATGTGCCCTTGATAAATTAACCTAGCAAATACCATACTCCCTCAATTGTGCCTCCCACAAACACTTCGATACAACAAGATCGATGTTCCATAGTTTTCGCTTCCAAGAACTTTGCCGCTCAATTTTTGCATTCTCGACCTCATGTGGTTCCGTCCGAACAAGACCACCAGATTGTCTGGACGGGAAGAGTAAATATTGTAAGTTACTTTCGATTGAGGTCCTACGTACCTACACACCGTCGAAGAGAAAAGGTCACGAGCTTCACCTCTGCACAAAGAGATAATAATTATTCATAGAGCACACAATCTCGGACTGTAGGGCAGTGACTCCTTATGCAAAAGCATCGTATTATATTTTGTGGTCACAATACAATAACTAGTGTCTCAGATCCATGGGCAACATCACAAAACATAGTATACTTTACCTTCGATGAACTCTCCGATTTGTAGAGGTCCAATACGCCCCTTGAGTTCCCAATGATTGCGCCGTTGGCACCCACCGATTGCAAAGAGAAATACATCGACCCAATTAATATCAAACCTAACACAAGATGTTGTAAATGATGTTGTAAAGGACAATGGTAATAAGATTTGGCAGAATCAATTTTAGGGCATTAAAAGGGCAATACAATGTAATTACCAAATACTATGCAAGGCCGTAATTGTCTTTCCATTACGCAGCTTGTGGATGGTTAAATTAAACCGGCCAATTTGTGTGGTTTGACCATCTATAAATCATATTAACCCGGGGCTCCATGTTAAAGCTAGTTTAAGACACCATCCAGGTAAACGTTGGAAAACAATGGGTAAAATAAACAAACCACCAGTAACTTACAAAGTAAAGAATTGCTTATCATTTCAGTTCGATTGAGTTAAGGTTTTCTCGATTTCGTTCAGTTCAATCGATTTTTGTATTTTTAGAACACCCCTAACTGTTATGTGTAAATAGATTCACAAGAAGGAATATAAAGTGGATGGTACTATATATAAGGCCAAACTCATAGCTAAAGGTTTAAAACAAGAGGAGGGCCCTAACTTTTTTGATACATACTCGCTTGTAACTAGAATGACATCCATAAGAGTTCTCATGCTATTGTAACACTGCGTAACCTTGTGATACACCAAATGGATATTACGACTGCGCCACTAAATGACGAGTTATAAGACGAAATTTTTATGGAGCAACTAGTAGTTTGTGTGCAGACTTGTTAAGTCATTGTACTAAAACATATGTATACCTATAAATATATTATAAAAAATTACAAATAGTTTAAATAATAATAGTTAAAAGATAGCATTGATACTATATAAAAATATGTATTATATATACTATATAAACATATATATATATATACCATATAAACATATCTATACCTATAAATATATTATAAATAATTAAAGATAGTATAAATAATAATAGTTAAAAGATAGCATTGATACTATATAAAAATTTGTATTATATATACACTATATAAACATATATATATATACCATATAAATATATGTATACCTATACATGTATTATAATAACCCACATGATATTCTATCTAATTAAATGATAGTATATTATAAATTAAATATATATATATACTATTAATAAATTAAATGGGGTTCAACCTTGGACCAATAATTTTTTGTATGAGAGCTCCATTCTCATTATTTCGTTAATAAATTAATAGTATATTTTTATTAGATAGATAATCGTTGAATTAAAATACTTTTAAATAGTTATGTCTTTCAAACACATGTACTTTGTAGTAGTAGTAATAATAATAATAATAATAATAATAATAATATTTGTACATGAACAAAAAATTTGTATTAATTGTACACATATAGAATTAGCTAACAAAGAATTTTAAAAAAATAAAAGCATTCCAAATGGGGTTCAACCTTGGACCAATAAATTATATATATACACTATATATTAAGAAAGACTCCCTTTTATTTTATAATTTTACATAAATTTAAAAAAATTATTATAAATAATTAAAAGATTGTATAAATAATAATAGTTATATATGAGAGTTATATGACTTCATAAATTTAAAAAAAAAAATTCATTTCAAGGTTAAATTTTGTTAATAATGAAAATTATACATAACTTCTTTTTTAGAAAATATTAAAAAAATGGAGGAATTTTCCCCAAGTTTTTCGCTTGAAAGTTTTTCAAAAAAAAAGTCAAAAAAAACCAGGGATTTTTCTCCCAGTTTTCCGCTGGAAAATAAAAAGAAAAGTTGAAAAAAATCGGGAGAATTTTCTTTCAATTTTCGCCAAAAAATTAAATAAAAAAAGTTGAAAAATAAAATGGGGGAATTTTTCATTGATTTTCTACTGGAAAAAAAAAAAGCCAAAAAAGAAACCATGGGAATTTTTTCCCGATTTTCCACCAAAAAATTTAATAAAAAATTTTAAAAAATTCGGGGGAATTTTCCACTAGTTTTCTGCCGGAATAGTAAAACAAAAGTTGAAAAATAAACCAGGAGAATTTTCCCCCGATTTTTAATCAAAGTAATTAAAAAGAATTTCAAAAAAAACTCGAGATCAGTCCACTTGAGGTCTGCTGGAATTCCTCCAGACTTACTCCGTCAGAATATTCCGCCGGAATTTTTCCGCTAAATTCCGACGTTTTTCCTATAGTGATTAACGAGTGTGATAAATGTGCCTATATTTAAAATATGCTAAATACTAATGACATAATCTGTCTTTATGTAAACGCCATATTGATTATGAGAAGTAATCATGATATTATCATGAATATTAAGAAGACGTTGACTAAGCATTTTAATATGAAAGACAAGGGTGTACGAGATGTCATATTGTGGATTAAAATCCTTAAGATACCCGATAAACTAGCACTTTTGCAATCTCATTGTGTAGAGGAAGTCCTCAGAAAATTCAATGCATATGATAGTCCACCCATCAAGATAGCATGAGAAATCATGGTGAACCCACAACTCAACTAGAATATTCATGATTGTGGGAAATTTAGTTAGCTATTTCCTTATTTGTTCCTAATTTCTACAGATTATATTCCTGTAATTAGGTTTTCCTTATTTGGTTCTATTTAGGTTTTCCTTTATAGATTAGGTTTCTCTTGTATAAATAGCCATTGTAACAGCTGTGTAAATCAACTCAAGATACAGATTTTTTTGAGTTCTTCTTTCATGATATCAGAGCCATTTAAAATAAGTTCCTAGGGTTAAGCTTTCCTATCGAGAACAATACCTTTTTCGAGTGCACTTGTTTCTCACAGCCACCAAAGAAGGCGGCGGGACATGATTTCCGATCGTAAAAAGGTTCTTTGGCGGTCGGGCATGCAACACGTGGATCTCACACGCCTGTACAACTTTTGAATAGTTTCTCATGCGCCGATGTGTGGGGGCCCGTGAGTCGACGGACGACTATCAGGGTTGACTTTCTGGCATCTCCTCGAGGTTTTCAGTCAGTTTCTAGTGTTGCTACAGTCATCCAGTGACTGTACAGTGACGTGCTCTTTGGATTCGTGGTAAAATCAAAGTACCTTTGCCTGTTTGTTTTTCTTGCTTCTATCTGCTACTTATTATGTGGAATTGAACTATGACTGATGATAATAAGAAGGAACATACAATGGATAATAGCATTCACCATTCAACAAGTGAATTGCAACAAATCTAGGTAGCTTATAGATTGAATGGTAAGAATTACTTGAAGTGGTCTCAATTAGTTAGTACTTTTCAAAAAGGAAAAGGAAAATTAAGTCATTTATTTAGTACCGGTCCATAACTACAGGACCCAAAGTTTGATGCATGGGATGACGAAGATCCATGTTAATGTCTTGGCTTTGGAATTCCATTTTACTTGAGATTAGTGACACTTGTATGTTTCTAGGAACAACTAAAGTAATTTGGGATGTTGTTAAACAAACCTCTTCAAAGGTGAATGATGCTGCTCACATTTTTGAAATTAAAACAAAGATCTTGAGTTCCAAACAAGTCTGTGGCAAGAAATGGATCACTATCAGTGCATTCAAATGAAGTGCAGTGAAGATGCTGCTATCCTTAAATGGTTTGTCGAAAGGGATAGAGTATATGATTTCTTAGCCGGCTTGAATTTAGAATTTGATACAGTGCGAGTACAAATTCTTAGGAAGGAAGAATTGCCTTCACTGAATGAGGCAATTTCAATTGTCTTAGCTGAAGAAGGTACAAGAGGGGTCATGATTGACACACCAGCCATAGATAGCTCGACACTAGTATCCAAAAATAATAGAAACCCTAAAATAGAGCAGCACACTAGTGTTGAGCTGACAAATTCTTCCAAAGCTACCAACAAAGACACTTTATGGTGTACTTTTTGCAAAAATCCCAGACATACAAGAGAGAGGTGTTGGAAGTTTCATGGAAAGCCTTAGAATGTGAAGGGAGGATGGTCAAAAGGGCATGAGCAGGCACATGTTGCAGCTATGAATATGGAAAACATTGGTTCTCATGTTCACAACTTCAATAGTGAGGAAATTGAAAAACTGAGGGGTCTATTGGAGACATTATAGAAGCAAAAATCACAATCTTCAGCAGGTACTAATACCTTGGTATTCTCAGATATTCCTTCTCACCTCACTCTATTTCCTTTTCGCATTCAATTAATGCTTTAGATACTATCTTTCCCAACTCTTGGGTCATTGACTCAGGAGCCATTGATCATATGACCAACTCCTTACATAAATTCATCTCATATACTCCTTATCCAAGCAATATAAAAATCACTACAGCCGATAGATCAGTTACAACTGTGGCTGGTTAAGGAGGTGTGTATTTCAGTGATTCTCTTACTTTATAAAATGTTCTTCATGTCCCAAAATTATGCAATAATCTGATTTCCATCCATAAGTTAACTAATGATTCAAATTGCAATGTGCTTTTCTACCCGTGTCACTATGTATTTCAGGAAAGGAACACGAAGAGGATGATTGGGCATGTTGAGGAAAGAAACGATCTCTATCATCTTGATGAACCAAGTAGTGGACGAAATATAATTCAGAGTTTGTCTCCAGTTGCTTGTCTTTCTGATGTTTTAGACTCAAGGGAAAATAAGATTTGGATTCAACATCGTAGGCTAGGACATCTATCTTTTAATGTTTTGAAAGTAATGTTTCCCTCTTTATTTGAAGAAGTACCTGTTGAACAATTTCATTGTGATGTTTGTGAATTGGCCAAACACAAACGTGCCTTTTTCCCATTACTAATAATAGATCTTTAACTCCTTTTGATCTTATTCATAGCAATATTTGGGGGCCATCCACTATTGTTAATATTTCAGGGGCTAGATGGTTTGTATCTTTTATTGATGATTGCACTCGAGTTTCGTGGATCTTTCTCTTGAAAAATAAATCTAATGTGAGTCATATTTTTTCTATGTTTTATGACATGATCAAAACTCAGTTTGGGGTAGTGATTAAAAGATTTCGATCTGATAATGCAAAAGACTTTTTTAATCAAAACTGATCTTCTTTTTTAAAAATAGGGCATTATATATGAATCTTCTTGTGTCTACACTCCACAACAAAATGGGTGGCAGAATGAAAAAATGGTCATCTTCTTGCTGTTACAAGAGCTTTTTTGTTTCAAAATAATGTCCCAAAATATTTTTGAGGAGAAGCAGTGTTAACTACAACTCACATTATAAATAGGCTTTCAACAAAAGTTCTTGATTTAAATGGTCCTATGCAAGTTCTCTCTCAATTTTTCCCTGCTTATCCAATATCTAATAATTTAATCCCAAGGATTTTTGGATTTGTAGCTTTTGTTCATGTGCATTCTTCAAATAGGAATAACTCCAAGAGCTCGAAAGTGTGTTTTCATTGGTTACTCATCTACTCAAAAAGGTCATAAGTGTTATCGTGCTCCTACTCGAAAGTTATTTGTAATTGTTGATGTGACTTTTGTTGAACAAGAACTGTACTTTATCAAACTTTATCCACTAGAGGAAAGTAATATGAGTAGTAATGAGGATTGAGATTTCTTTCTCCTTGAATTGCCAAAAACTAGTCCTAGGCCTTTCAGTCCAAACAGTAATCCATAAGTATCCCTCTCGAGTCTACGTCTGAGTTAGACCCATTGTCAACAATTGGAGAAGGAACTCAAAATTCCATACGTCCATTGTAGGTTTATTCAAAAAGGGAGAAACCATTACTTACAACTGAGAATGCCCCATTATCTGAATCTACTCCTACTACTGTGCCAGTAAGTCGTTCCTCCTTTGATGATTTGAAAGTTCCTATTGCTCTTAGGAAAGGAACAAGAACATGTACTAAACATCCCCTCAATTTGTATGTGTCTTATTCTTCTCTATCTCATCACCATAAAGCCTTTCTTACTAATCTCCATGCTATACCATTCCAAAGACATTATCTGAGGCATTAGGGAATGAAAATTAGAAAAAGGCTATGCAGGTTGAGATGGATGCACTTGAGAAGAACAACACTTGGGATCTTGTCAGCCTACATAGAAAGAAGCCACTCAGATGTCGATGGGTGTTCACTGTGAAATGTAATTCTAATGGCACCTTAGAATGACACAAAGCACGATGAGTGGCTAAAGGATACACTCAGACTTATGGGGTTGATTGTTTGGGGACTTTGCTCCTATGGTTAAAATGAACACGGTCCAAATTTTGTTGTCATTGGCTGCTCATTATTCTTAGCCACTACAACAATCTGACATGAAGAATGCCTTTCTCCATGGTGATCTTCAAGAAGAGATCTATATGGAGATCCCTCCAAGCTTTGCCTCACCAACAGAAAAAGGCATGGTCTGCAAACTGAAGAAAACGTTGTATGGACTCAAACAATCTCCACGAGCTTGGTTTGGAAAATTCACAAAGGTCATGCTTGCTTTAGGTTACAAGCAAAGTCAAGGTGACCATACCCTTTTTGTGAAATATTCTGTTTCAGGGGGAGTGTGCATATTGTTGGTGTATGTGGATGATCTTATAGTCACAGGAGGTGATTTAGTAGAGATTGATAATTTGAAACACCAGGTAGTGAAGGAGTTTGAGATCAAAGAACTTGGCAAACTCAAATATTTTCTAGATATTGTGGTTGCTCATTCTAAGAAAGGGATTTTCATCTATCAACAGAAGTATGTGCTAGATCTTTTAAGGATACAGGTATGCTAGGTTGCAAACCTGTAGAAACATCGATAGAACAAAATCATAAATTGGGAGAGTTTTCAAATGATGTGGCTGTTGGTAAAGGGTCTTACCAAAGGCTTGTTGGGAGACTTATATACTTATCTCACACTAGGCCTGATATTGCCTATGCTGTGGGTATTATAAGCCAATTTAGGCACAATCCAAAGGAAGCTCATCTCAGAGCTGTGACTAAGATCTTGCAGTACTTAAAAGGCTCTCCTAGAAAAGGATCTCAGAGCTGTGACTAAGATCTTGCAGTACTTAAAAGGCTCTCCTAGAAAAGGGGCTATGTTCAAAAAAGGAGAGTTTTTGACTCTTGAGTGCTATACAGACGCAGATTATATGGGTTCTCCTATTGATGGACGGTCTACTTCTAGGTACTGTACCTTCCTATGAGGTAATCTTGTGACTTGGAGGATTAAGAAATAGAATGTGGTTTCCAGGTCTAGTGTAGAAGCTGAGTTCAGGTCTATAGCACTTGAAATTTGTGAACTTTTATAGTTGAAGATAATCTTGGATGATCTTAGAATTAAATGGGAAGGTCCAATGAAACTTTATTGTGATAACAAGTCAGCTATTAATATTGCTCACAACCCAGTGCAACACAACTATACAAAACATATTGAAGTTGACAGACATTTTATTAAAGAAAAACTTGACAACGGTTTAATTTGTACTCACTTTGTTTCTACTAGTGACCAACTTGCTGGTGTGCTTACTAAAGGCTTATTTGGAACAACGTTTCAATAATTAATCTACAAGCTTGGAATGGATGATATCCATTTACCAGTTTGAGAAAGTATTTTGGGAAAGATAGTTAGCTATTTCCTTATTTGTTCCTAATTTCTAGAGATTATATTCTTGTAATTAGGTTTTCCTTATTTAGTTCTAATTAGGTTTTCCTTTCTAGATTAGGTTTCTCTTGTATAAATAGCCATTGTAACAACCGTGCAAATCAACTCAAGATACAGATTTTTTAGTTCTTCTTTCAATGATAATATGCGGCTTAATGTATATCATGAATTGTACTGTTCTGGATATCACATACTCAGTAAATAAATTGAGTACATTTACAAGTAATTCAAGTAGTGAACATTAGAAAGCACTAATAAGAGTGCTTAGATATCTAAGATACACTTTGAGCTATGGCTTACATTATACAAGATATCCAATTGTATTAAAAGGATACAATGATAAAATTTGATATTAGAACTAAAAGATCCTAAATCCACCACTGTATATGCGTTTAGTTTAGGTGGAGTAACAATGTCTTGGAGACCCTCTAAATGAACTAGTATAGCTCGATCCATGATGGAATTCAAGTTTATAGATTAAGATGAACCCGGAGAAAAAGCTGAGTGATTGAGAAATTTCTTAGAAGACATATTCCTTGTTGGCCAAAACTAGTGCCCACTATTGCTACATTGTGATAGCCAACCAACAATAAGGGCACAAAGTGGTATGTATACTAGTAAGTCTTGACACATATGTCAAAAACATAATTCTATTAGACAATTGATCTCTAGTGGAATTATCTCCATTTATTATGTGTAATCAACGGAAAATTAGTAGATTCATTAGCGGAAGGCATTCCAAGAGATTAAGTACACTACTTATTGAGGGGAATGGGATTAAAATGCAATAATTAAGAATTCACTTGATAAATCTATAAATTCTATATATTTACGTACTTAATTGAATAGATTCATAATTCTTTTCCCTATATTTTAATTTATTTAAAAAGGTTTAATGTTGCTTTTTTTTATTTTAGGAAAAAGGAGTCTAGAGGGCAGAAAGACAACCAAGGGATGCGATCCTGTGCAAAAATAGAGTAATTGGACAAAACTGGCTACAATCCTGCTCACAAATATGTGAATGTGCACAAGATACGAATTTGGCAACTTTCTAATCCAACCCTAATTAGGATTTTAGGTCAAACTAGAGCTTTTAAGGGTCTTTAAATAGGAGAAAAATGCAATAGCTAAAATCATCATATTTTTACATTCTCTCTTTTAGTTTTCTCTAGTTTTTTAGTTTAGATAAAATTTATCTTCCAAGACTCCATTGAGCAACGCAAGATTGAAGGCTAAGGAAGTGAAGATTCGATATTCAATTAGAGTTTTCTCTTCTCTTGATCTTTAAATTTTAGTTGTATTGATAGATAATTTTTATTTTTATTTTTTGGGGTTTTATTAACATGAGTAGCTAAATATTTTGTCTTGGGATTATGACTGAATCTAATATTCAATTGTTATGAGCTTTGCTATGTTTTTATAATTTATGTGTATTTATTCTGATTGTTTAGTTTAGATTGTTTGTTTGCAATTGTTTGGCTACCAATTGTACATTAAGAATCCTATCTAAGCCTTGATGAAGGAAATTTAGGAACCAAATAATAAATTGAGCAATGCATGTTCGATTTTATGCTTGTCAAAAAGTTGATTAGTTTGTAGGATAGACATATATCTGCAAACCATGTTAACTCAATAAGTGAACTTAATACATTATTAATTAATTGGTAGTCATAGACTTATAGGATATCATTATTTGATAACAGGTTTGGAGAAATTTCGACATAAACCCCCAAATAAATTCATTCTCTAGGTTATCAGAATACTTTACATGATTATAAGAATTTGGGTAATTCGAGTTAGAAAAGCATATTGGATGATGTTGCAATCCTAGAGTCGAGTTAATTTGGTTAGTTAATTTGCTATGTATTATTTGTCTTGCGTTATTTGATTTTAATTTTTATTCATCTAATTTAATTTCTATCCCTTATAATTGAGTTTAGAACAAGTTGAGGAGGTCTAATTTCAATACTTAGTTAGCAATCATTTACAAGTCTTCGTAGGATTCAACACTTTATTCACTCTATGTTACTTATTGGCACACGTGCACTTGCGTGTTAGAAAAACACCGATGATGGTAACCTAATCTTGTTGATTGGAGATCCCAACACTACTAAAAAACAAGGATTTGGCCACAGATTTAACCGTGGCCAAAAATAAAAATTTTTAAAAAAATTTAAATTTAGCCACGAATTTATCCGTGGTCAAAATTAATATTATTAAAAAAATAAATAAATTTAGCCACGGATTTAATAAATAATTTTAAAAAAATGATATATATGGCCACAGAAAAATCCGTGGCCAAAAATAAAAAAATTTAAAAAAAAAATGATAAATTTGGCTACAGATATTTCCGTGGCCAACCATTTTTCTTTTTTAAAAAAATTTATAAATCCGTGGCTAAGATAAAAAGAAATTAAAAAATTAAATCTATCCGTAGCTAAAACAAATTATTAAAAAAAAAAGAGAAAACTGGACCTAGCCCAACCACGCCCACAGCAGGCCAACCCGCACGCCTACCAACCCAATGGTGCGACCTGGCCCATCTCGGCATGCCCATTTCAATTAATCAAATTTCACCGTTACCAGTGGGACTCGAACTCGAGACCTCTTGGTATATTTCCAAGCGACTTACCGCCAAGCTATGATGAAATTCTTGATGAAGATGGCATGCCAAGAATATTTATATACATTTATATATTGAATTTTGTTATCAAATTTTACTAATTTATATCTATATGTGAATATATTTTATTAATTCATACTCATTATGATTTAATTAAGAAATATTAAATCGTGCAAATTATAATTATTTCTAATTTTACTTTTATCCACAGATAATTTTGGGATAAAAAATCAACATTTAAAAAATTATAACTTTGACCTTATAAAAATTTAAAAATTTTCATCGATTATTTTGACTCAATTTAAGAAATTAAAGTGATCTTATTCATTGTATGTCAAACTATCAATTTATTTACTTAAATTTAGTGTAATTGACCAAATAAAATCAATCAAATTTGAAAATACAGTGCCATCGTTAGATCAACACTTTCAAAATACAATTGACCGATTAGCTATTAAGAGAATATAAAACAAAATATTCGACTCGTATGTTTAAATAAATTGATTAAATTATCAAATTATATAGTATTACAATTATATATAATTGACTAATTGAATTGATTGAAAGGATTAAATGTTTAAATAAATTGATTAAATTTAGTGTAATTGACAAAATAAAATCAATCAAATTTGAAAATACAGTGCCATCGTTAGATCAACACTTTCAAAATACAATTGACCGATTAGCTATTAAGAGAATATAAAACAAAATATTCGACTCGTATGTTTAAATAAATTGATTAAATTATCAAATTATATAGTATTACAATTATATATAATTGACTAATTGAATTGATTGAAAGGATTAAATGTTTAAATAAATTGATTAAATTTGAAGTCATTTGTATATATCACCGAAAGAGGAAAAATGTATTATCGCTAAGCAAACTGTAATTTTCAATGCATAAGATGGGAAAATATAATAACCGTGATGAAATTAATAATATGATTTTGAAATGGCTCGAACCATTTAGTGCCCCGTAATGTCGGATCGGGCGATTTAAGCGAGTCATTTAAAATTTTAAAAAAATAAATTTATTTATTAGCCACGGATTAAGTCCAAATTTAAAAAAAAAATTAATTTATTTATTGGCACGGATAAATCCGTGGCCAAGTCCAAATTTTAAAAAACTTTAAATTTATTTATTGGCCACGGGGCCAATGGTCAAAACTTCATGTTGACTTTTGCCCAATCGCGCGTTTTCGTTAATTAGGTTAGATGGAACCGTACGATTGGAGCAATACATTTTTAACACTAATCAATCTGCTTGAAAGTCCATTTTTTGATAATTCCTATAGAAGTTAACTGACGTTAGCATACATTGATACCGGACTACGAAGTCATTCGTATATGTCACCGAAAAAGGAAAAATGTATTCTCGCTAAGCAAACTGTAATTTTCAACACATAAGATGGGAAAATATAATAACCGTGATGAAAATAATATAATTTTGAAATGACTCGAACCTTTTAGTGCCCCGTAATGTCGGATAGAGAGATTTAAGCAAGTCATTTAAAATTAAAAAAAATAAATTTATTTATTGGCCACGGATTCAAGTCCAAATTTTTAAAAAAATTTATTTGTTGGCCACGGATAAATCCGTGGCCAAGTCCAAATTTTAAAAAAAAATTATTTATTGGACACGGATAAATCCGTGGCCAATGGCCAAAACTTCATGTTGACTTTTGCCCAATCGTGCGTTTTCGTTAATTAGGTTAGACGGAACCGTACAGTTGGAGCAATACAACTTCAACACTAATCAATCTGCTTGAAAGTCAATTTTTCGATAATTCTTATACAAGTTAACTGACGTTAGCATACATTGACACCGGACTATTAAGTCATTCGTATATGTCACTGAAAGAGGAAAAATGTATTCTCGCTAAGCAAACTGTAATTTTCAACGCATAAGATGGGAAAATATAATAACCGCGATGAAAATAATATGATTTTGAAATGACTCGAACCTTTTGGTGCCCTGTAATGTCAGATTGGGCGATTTAAGCAAGTTATTTAAAATAAAAAATTAAAATTATTTATTGACCACGGACAAGTCCAAATTTAAAAAAAAATAATAATTTATTTATTGGCCACGGATAAATCCGTGGCCAAGTCCAAATTTATTGGAACACTAAGTTACAAATATTTAGACGAGCACTTAGAAATATTTCCTACCCATTGTCATATTATATGTACAAGTGATTCTTGCAAAGAGGTTATGAGTTTAAATAGAACTTTTAACAATTCCTATACCTTAGTAGGTGGGGTATGATAGAATACTCTTAAATATGAGATCACTTCTAGAAGAGTGAAATGAGTCTGCTTCAAATGGTAAACACTTATGAATCCAAGATGTGACCCAAGGCCAAAAAGGGCATAATAACGAGAACTGAAAGGTGTTAGAGAAGTTGTTGTTATAATGTTATTGCCTTGGTTTGTATTCATGACTAAATAGATCAAGATACGACGTTCACTGACTAGTTAAATAAATCTGACACTATTATCTAATAAAGGTTCAAAGCCTCAAGCTATCCATCCTGATGCCTTAATTATTCGCTTTATGTGTCACATATGTATTAATTTCATATATGTGGGGAATTGTTAGAAATTGATTTGATATAGTTGGTAAGTGACCAACTTTGACTAGTAATTTAAATAAACTCAATTTATTATTTGTGAAAATAAATTAGATATTTGTATTATGTGTCACAATAGATACAAAAAGTGTATTTAGTTTTTGAAAACCAAGTTCGGATGGATGATAAATTAATTGCACAAGTAAGCTAGTCGAGTAATTTTTTATGCTAAAATAGAGTATTGTGGGAAGGTGAAAAGCCACCATCCCACATGGAAATTATGAGCTTAAAAAGTCTTATACTTATAGCTAAAGATGCACATAAGAGGTTTAATTCGTAAGACCAAAAAAACAAAAAGAGAAAAAGAGTTTTAACTCTTTTGGGGTACCCAAATATTTGGAGTGGAGAGGACATACTTACTAGCTAGTGAGTTTCAGCCAAGCCTAAATGAGCGCGCTGCTTACCCGTCCAACCGACACGACACGATGTCTCGGGCGATCTAAGCTAGATCGAGCCTGGGAATTAGTTTGGGATCCAATTTAAATCAGAAACCCAAGTTTGTTCGAATTTGGAATCCGGAGCTGTCCAGGTTCAACGAACTATGTGAATCGATTCGATCGAGTCCAAAACAGTGAGTGCCTTGAGCCAAACCGTTGCCTTAGGTCCTAAACTGGTGCCTATCTAGGGATAGCAATGGGTCCGAGTTGGATCCTGACTCGGACCCACCCCATTAGGGGCGGATTTTTAGACCTCCAACCAGGTCCAGGGCGAGTCCCGGGTCTTCATTTTAAGACTCGGACCCGTCCCGTTAGAATTTTACATATATTTTTTATTTATTATTTTATATAAATTTATGCAATATGTATCTATACTTTATATACAAAAGTATATATTATATAAATAGTCACATAAAAAAATAAATATGATATTCTTATATATAACAATAATTATCTAACATTAGTAGTTAAACTATAATTTCAAACTATGAGCAAATAAATATACGATAAAGATATTTAATTTTTCAAAATTTAAAATATATTCATAGAAATTTATAAATAATTAGTACTTTGGTAATAGTATTATTTTTTTATGATTAAAAAAGTATGATAATATATATTTTTTGTAATTCTTTTAACTATTTTAAAATATTGAACCGGGTCTACCGGGTTGGACCCGAACCCGGCGGGTCCGGGGCCGGTCCAGATCCGGGTCCAAAAAAATTCAGCCGGGGCGGGTCCCGAGTTTAGCCAAACCCGGCCCATACCCGCCCCGTTGCCATCCCTATGCCTATCCACTCCAACAACTACAACTTTTCACTTATTATAAATATATTCCATAGTTGGTATTATCATTCCATTCTCGCCCAGTAATATTTCTAGTATTCTACATTCTAGTCCCATAATTTTCATCTATATCTGTTTTAAGAGTTCAAAACCCTTTAAGTTCGTAGTTTCTTGAGATTTGGAGTACTCCTATCTCAAGAAAGAAGTCATTGTATCTTGAGAGATGATTGCAATTTAACTGTAAGAACCAGTGTGAGAAAATTTCATCTTAAGATAAAGAGCCCAACTCTTGCCTCAACCAACCTATAACCAAATCATGTCCCTATAAAGTACTATTTTTCAACATAAGAAAGTGTCATTCCCATGAGAACTAGTAAAAACTAAAGAGCTAACCCTTTTAAATCTTTATATTATTTTGGAAAATTAATTAACAGATGGGTTGTGTCTTATACTTAGAAAAAATAAAAATTTACTTAAAGACAATCTAATATATTATAAGATATTTTGCAAGATTTCTATTGACAAATAGCTCTAAGAATCAATTTCGCCTTCACTTATATCATCTTAAGGAATTGAAAAATATAGGTGTGATTAAAAATTTCTTTGGGAAGTGGCAGAAGACCTTCCATTCAATTGACTCTTTTTAGATATCCTTGACTATTTTAAAATTACTTAAGTTTAGTTACTCCTTTCAGTACACTAATCTAGCTTAGTTCATTTTAAAATGCATTATGTACTTTGGAATCATTATAGATAGGGTGACCTTTTTTTTTTTGTGGAAACAATCTATTGAATATATTATTACAAATAAAATAGCGAAATTACATAATTCAAGCCTTAAAATACATATAGAATTCAGTTACATCAATCCCTAACAACAACACTGCACTATAATAAAATAAAGGAAGCAACTAAATATTTTAAAATAGTTTACCATCACCTTCCTATAGTTAAAATACAAAGTCGAAGACAGCAACCACTACTTTGACGTTGAAACTCGAACGTTGGGTAGATTTTTGGCCACAGCTCTTTTTTATTTTTGTTTATTAATATAATAACTCACACACTAATTCTAGAAATATAGTATAAAAATGGGAAGGAAAAGAAAGAAGTACAAAACACTAAGCTCTATGCTTTGTATGAGATTCTGGATTTATTTCTGCTGCTTGTTTGCTCTTCTATTTATAAGCAAAATTTGGAACTGCAGAGATTTGGAAACCTTTAAAGGATTACGTTTTAAAAAATCATTGATCTGTTTATCGAAATCTAGAGGTGGCAAATGGGCAAGTAGGGTCGAGTTTGGGGCGGGTTTTTGTGGGTTGGGTCAAAAATGGGTTGGGTTCAAAATGGATTCTTGATAACGGATTGTAGATGGGTCGGGTTGTAAACAGTTTGAAGCGGGTTGTAAACGGGTCGGAGCAGGTCAAAAGTGGGTCTAGCAAAAAAAAAATACTCATATAAATCAAAACTTAAAAAATAAAACTAGTACATAAAATCAATCTTCGATATCATATTTTACATAAACTTACATCTCATAATAATAAATTATGTCTTCGTTTTGGCCCTCGTTACAACTTGCATCACGAAATGGACAATTATCTTTCATATGATGTTTCAATTACTCGTCCCACTAGCATAAACTCGCCCACACCTTTTACACTTAGCTTTTATTGAGTCAAACTCAAGTTAAGTTCGAATAATTTGATATTTTGTACATATGAATTTATTCTCCAAGTTTTTTAGGAATTTTGTGAACAATAATATATTAAATTGTGGTGCCAAAAGAAAGAGAAAAATGAATAAAGGTTAAAAAAAAAAAAAAAAGCAAAAAAGTGCAAATCCTACCTAGATTTTGGCACTAATGTGTCCTTTTTTTCAATAATTTATTGAAAGAATTAAGGGTTTGCGAAACATAATTAAAGTCCTTTCTTTTCCCATTTTCCACTATTTAAATAATTAAAACAACATTTGTTTTGTTTTGTCTAATTTCAATGAAAATATAATTTGCTTCGCCTAGCACTGATACTAATTATATATATATATATATATATATATTGACAATGCAAAGGATACAATTACAATGTGTCAATATTTGACAAAATAAATGAACATTTGTTTTATGGATACACAGTGGACTTATTCTTCATCAATGGTCACAAGCTCACGAATAATGAATTTATATATGTAAGTAGTTGGTAGGGGTTTTTTAAGTTTTAGGCCAAACCCATCATGGATCCATTAAGAAACCATTAGTGAACTAATTAAAACTATTTAAAACTCATTAAAAAATTATTTAAAAATCATAATTAGTTTAACCCATTTAAACCCAATCCACTTTGACCCATTTAAAATTTTTTCTAACCCAACCCGATCCATAACTAGTTGGGTTGGGTTGGACCCATTATTTACAACCCATATTACCACTACTATCGAAATCCAATGACTCATGTTGCTGAAGTTGCATTAAGGTGTTGTCGAGCAACTTAGTAAAAGACATGAGAATGAAGACAACATTGTTGTACGAAACATGCCCTTGTTGAACCAACAGGGCTGGAACAAGGCCGTATTGTTAACCATGTTGAACCAACATGACCTATAACAAGGCCATGTCGCTGGATTTCTGCTCGATCAGTTTTCTGTTTATCTCATGCGCTGGTTAATTCAAGCCAAACACATAAACAAGATATACTTTATCATCTAAAATTAATTCATAGCCAGAACAATATCTTGGGCTTCTAAAACTCACTATGAGAAATTCATTTAAAGATCAATATTTGTTTATTTACTTATATATATTTTTATTATTCTATTTATTTATTTATTTTGGTGAGAAGCACATCTATTCATGTACAAAGTATGATTTTGTATTCATTCACACATCTTGACAAACAATTAAGGTAGTCGTGTAATTTGATTTTAATAATTTGAAAGAAATATTTATCTATAAAATCCACATTAGTGGATATACTTTAAAAACTAATTGAATGAAAATAATTAATAAGAATTGGTATACCGGGCACACTCGATACATGTGCAAAATAACAATGATCATAATTTAATTAAATATTTAAATGTTAATAATATAAAATCAATTTTCTGGTAATTTTTCTATGTAAGTACACATCTTTAATAACTATTATTAGTTACACTATCTTTTTACTTGTTTATAATATATTTATTAAATATATGAAAAGTTAAAAAGTGAATTTTAAATAAAATTATTTCTTGATTAAAAATAAAAATAAAAATAAAAAATAGAGAAAAATTAAAAAAAAAAAAGAATGTGAGAGAGAAAAGGGGGGAGAGGTGACAATAGAAAATGGGGGGAAAATATGTTGTTGGAGAGAAAAGAAAGGATGAAGAGAAATTGGAGTAGTTAAAGAGTATTTTAAGAATACCACAATTACAAACATCAAACAAAAAGTCAAAGTTCCGCATACTTAATATATAATATAGACAAATATTGCATAATATTAGTTCAATAGACCGTGCAACTATGATAATTTAATTGTTTTGCATCTTAATGGACCCGCATAATCAAAGAATAGCACAAATGCAAGGCAATGCGATCATAGTAGCATAATACAACCTCACACAACCTGCTACACAGGTAGCCAACTCATTTTACCTGAACAACAGGTATCAGGTTACAAAAAGATGAACGATATGGATTCAATGCAATATTGAAGACGGATATTAGTTCATGTTCCAGTGCAAGATTGTTAGAATTTTTGTTGTGTTTATTGTGTATAGTATTTAATGGAAAATAGTGTTAGTTGAGAAATTTGAAATTTCAAGGAGATGACGTTTATTTTTAATATTTCAGTACAGTTTGTCTAGCAATCTGCTCAAGGTTAGCTGCCTGGGTCAGGACGCTGCATAAAGAGTGGAACATAAATTATCAGTAAAACATAATTGATGAATCTGCTTTATAATTGATAAATTGTTTTATTAGAGTTCTTAGTAAATTAGCCTATTTCATGGATTGTAATTAATGAATAGAAATTTTCTGTACTAAAACACAAATAAAGGTTCAACTATAGGCATATTTGTAACTTCGAAGTTTTGCATAATTTTACATATATTTTTGCACCTGATAATTGGATTAATTGTAAACAATACATGTATTTTATGTAAGAATTTTAATACAAAGAAGAACGTCAAGCGTGGGATCAAAAGTTGAAGAAAATTGAAATGTATGGATTCTTCTGCAGACAAATCATCTCGGCGCATGTTGAAAATTGAATGGAAAAATCAAGCGGCGATTGAAAACTAGATCTGGTTCGAGCAAAGCATAAAACTGAAATAAATTAACCAAGGAATGCTAATATTAAAAAGATAAAATATGTAACTATAACATATAATCAATTTGATTTGACGAAATTATGTAGTTATAAGACGTAATTTGTTTAATTAGTAATGGTGTCAAAAGTCAAAACTGCTTGTCAAGAGATGTGACATTTGAATTGAGATTGCCATAATTATTAGAATTTTTGGGTTCCTAATAAAAATATGAAAAATATTAAAAAAATTCTTAAAATAAATTTTAATATTTAAAAGGTATATGAAAAATAATTTCAATTTAAAGAAATTATTCCACCAACTTTTTGTTCCAAAAATTCCAACATTTAATTAACTGAATCAAGTATTTTTTTTTAAAAAAAAAATTGAGCTCTTTAATTTGATTTATATGAATTTAAATTAAATTTTGGTGAATCTCTTTTGAAATTTAAGATAAATAAACCACAAAAAGTATTTTTTTTTTTGAATTTTAATATTTATAAATATTTCACAGTCAAAATATGTGTTTTTGGAGTAAATTACAAAATTAACATTAATAAATTATTACAAATATTTTTTCAAAAAAAAATTAATTTAATTTCCTGTCAAGAAAATATTATTTCTTAAATATTTGCAAACAATCAATAAAAAATAAGATACGTTTGAAAATTTTTCTTTAGTATATTACGTGTTAATTCCTATATAATTATTATTATATCTATATGTTATATAATAATTAGTTCAACTAATCTACAAAGGATTGATACATGCTCCTAAGAAACAATTTTTATTATACCCTCTTTTAATTTTCAAATTTTTAAAATAACCCATTTTTTTAAAACCTTTTCAAAATACCCTGGATTACCTTTTCAAACCTCGGTTTTACTGTTCATGTGGGCTGGCGTGATTTCTTAAAAATCCAACTTTTATTCTTTATTTCACTAAAACCCATCCTAAAGTCTTTTTGATCAATTTAGTCCATTTCACCTATAAAATGTCTTTAAAAATATGTTTAAAATAGAAAAAGTCAAAACCGTCCTTATTCACATTGTTTATACTCAAATCTTAAATTTTTAATTACTTATTAATTTTCTTAAATTAGTTTAAATTAGTTATGTTAAATCAAGTAAAACCCCTGCACAAAATTGGTATCAGAGCTATAAAGAGCCATAAAGATCAATAAAAATTTATAAATTATGGAATATTTAGAATTATTAAAATTATCAATTATAAATCTTTTACTTATTAAAGAGCTATTTATTTACTTACAAGAAATAAATGATAAAGAATTTAGTGATGACTTAAATTTTGAATTATTGTCTTATGATTTCTCATGTGATGAAACTGATTGGCAGTTATCTTCACCATGAAGAATAGACTGTTTCGATATACTAAAAGATATCCAAAAGTTGAGAAGTACTACAAAATCTTGATTTCTCTAAAGAAAGAAGCCAAGGCACAAAAAGATACTGAAATAAAAGAATTGTACTATAGAAAGTTAAAGGAATATAAAACACGTAGGGTTGTAATGATTCTACTTAGCAATGCCTAATTATACATTACAAAGGCTTCGAGTAGAATTGTATCTATACCAAAAAGAGTTGGATTTTATTGTAAGAAAACCAACTTATCATAGAGGAGATGCTTTTAGAATTGATTTTTTGAAAAGCAAAATAAAACAAATAAATGAAGGACTTGATGTTCTAAGTCGATTATGAAAATAAATAAACATCTTAAACGATGGATATACAATATAAATCTAATTTGAGTTTAAATATAATTCTTGAAGAATATAATCGAGAATATGAACACATTAAAACAGAAGAGAATAAAGCAAAAATACAAACTTGCAAACATAAGATAAAAGCTACCCAACAAAATGCTCAAATATCCTGGAATAGATATAAAAAATACAAATGAATAAAATAAATAAAAATATTGAAGAATTAACTACAGGAATGAATAAAATAATTGAGGCACTACATGTTCTAAATCAAGAACTTAAAGGATTAAAAACAAAGGTTCAAATCTTAAAGATTTGTAATTCAAATGTCGAAGATTTAATAAAAAATACTTGTCTTAAGAAAAATAAATTCGACAAGAAAATAAAAGAAAGAGAAATTATAATAAAGCCAATAAAAACTAATAAAGAAAGAGTGCATCCAAATTTCATTGATGCATATATGATTAATATTAAATTACCTAAACTATTAGCTGAAGAAGAAGCTCTTAAAAAGGAAGAAAAGGGTAAAGACATAGCTACATCAGCTAATCTACCTAAAGAATAAAATTCTGAATCAGAAACAGATAAAGATGGATGAAATTAATGAATTAATAGATCAATTGAAAAAATAGATCTTTCTGAAATAGAAGAATATGAAGTATTAGTTAACACTAATAATACAACTGGAGGCCCAAGTAGTACAATAAAATGAGAAGAAATGGAAATAGAGGAATCAGAAATAATGCATATTCCTAAATATAGAAGGCAATATTATGATCATATAAAGAATAATAGATATCACAAACAATTAGATAAATTTACTCCAGATACTAATTATAATGAACCAATAAATCATGGAGGTTCTAAATTAAATATAGATTGCAAAGAAGATACTAAAAAAGCTATCATTTCATGGGCAAATACTATGAAAGTTTTCTTTTTATATAATGCTGATGATACATGGACATTAAATAGACAAGTAGATTATTTAATTGCTACATTTGATGGTATTGTTTTCAATTGGTGGCAAGGATTAACTGAAAACAGTTAAAGCTATAATAAAAAGAAATTTACAAACTAAATTAATAGATAATACTAATAAAGGAATTGAAATTTTAGTTGCCTATCTTTCTAGTGAATTTCTAGGAGAAGAATGGCATGACCCTGATAAAGAAAGTATGAAAGAAAAAGAAGAAGCAAGAACTAACTTAATAAATCTTAGAATTTGTAGCATGAAGAATTTAAAACAATATACTTGTGAATTTAAAGAATATTATTATACTCAATATTATAGTAATGAAGATCAGAGTATATATCTTAATATGTACTTTTTAAAACTTCCACATCCTTGGAATAAATATATAATGAATAAATGGAAGGAAGAAAATAAAGATTCAACTTCAACTTTAGGAAGAAGAATTAGTTTTCTCTTTTTAGAGTTAAGTAAATTATGTAAATCTCAAGATTTATATAGAAGAACTAAAAAAATTTCACCTTTATATTGTAATGAATTTGAAGTACCCAGTCAATGGGGATGTAATAAAGAAAGAATTAATAAAAAGAAAAGAAGGTTTCATAAAAAGAAGTATAAAAAATATACTAATTTTCAAAAGAAACATATAAAACCAAAAAGAAGATATTTTAAAAGAAAACCTAACTATAAAAGAAATAAAAATCTTTCACAATACCAATGTTGGAATTGTGGAGAAATTGGATATAAATCACCAAAATGTTAAAAACCTAAAAAGATTAGAAGTATAGAAGCTGAATTTATAGAACTTCAAGATGAATTATCTGAAGTTTCAGAGATAGAAAATTATTTAGATAAAGAAATATATATTGAAGAAGAAAAATACTCTAGTAATTCTAAAAATGAATAAAGATATAATTGAAACTAAAGATTCTGATAAAGAAGTTGAAATTTATGAAGGATCAGAATGTTATGCTCAACGAATAACCTTTGATCAAGAAACTTTAGCAAAAATAAAAGGTTTAAAAACTTGATGCAACCAACCCTACTAAAAGTCTTTTTAAGTCTTTGGGTGATTTAATAAAAAGAGAAAAGATAAATATTTATGATTATCATGCAGTTGAAAAATCTATAAATATTGAACATACTAAAGGGCAAATTAGATTAAATTTGCTTACTCAATCCTCAATAAATCAAGCTTTAAATAAAATCAAAAATAAAGAAGTAAGAAAGAAGATAAAATATGTTTATCTTGGTAGAATTCAAATCCTAGTTAAAGCCTTATTTAGGGATGGAATAGATAGTCCTATGGTTATTTCACTTCATGACCAAAGGTTTACAGATGCTAAAAATAGTCATTTGGGAACAATTGAATGAAATTTAATATATTCACAATTCGCTTTGATTGTTATCCAAAATATAGTGTTGATATAAATGATCAGAATATAAATGATACTTTAAGTTTACACTTTCAACTTTTAAAAGATTTAAAACTTAGAGATAAAAGTCAAGCTTTTACCTTTTACTAGAGAGCAATTTATGCTTTTACTAATAGTAATTATGGAAAAATATATCAAGATAAACCTTATATTGAAATTGATAATGAATGTCGAGATATAACAACAATAAAGTTGCCAATGATAGAAGAAATTAAAGAAATACACGATTATGAAATTAAAATAAATAGAAAACTCATTTTAAAATATGGATCTAGTAGTAGTATTATACCACAAATATATTTTGGAAAAAATACTATATCTAGAAAAAGTGTTAGTAAGTTACCGCTTACTAATGTTGAATTTACAAGACAAGATATAACCAACACAATGATTATAAATGCTAAATATTTTAATGGTCAAGAATATATTGAAGGACCAAATACATTAATTGATACAGGAGCTAGTGGCAATCACCTTACAAAACATAAAAATAAAGGTTTAATTGCAAAGGTTGCTTCTACAATATTTTTTAATATAAAAATTTTGAAAGTCGCTTAATAACTTGTGATCAAAGGGTACAAGTTTCAATACTTTTTGAAGATTTAAGAATAATTGTACCTTATTACATAAATAGTGATATGGCAGGAGACTATTACGATATAATTCTAGGTAATAGTTTCTTAAATCAATGTGATTATTATAAAATAGAAAAACATGGTGTTACACTACAAATAGGAAATATAAAAATCTTTTGTAAAAAACATGAAGGGAATTAATTTTCCTTTGAGTGTCTTTGTATAATTAACAGTACAAGATACTAATATAACAACATGTGCTTTAATAAATAATGGTTCAGAAATAACTTTGTTTAAATCCTTTCTCTATACTAAATGGCAAGAGAATGGGAATATAAAGATAAAAGGTGTTACGAGACAAGCCGAACATATTAATAAAAAGGCAGATAAAGTAAATGTTATATTAGGAAGTAAGATTATTACTATAAATACTATATATGATTATAACTCATTGGAAGCTTGATATATTGTTAGGAAATGATTTCCTACAACAATTCCAGTTTTATTCACAGAATCTTTATTCTGTTATTCTAAAAATTAAATGTAATCATTTCTTAAAATTACCCCGAATAAATGAGCCATTCAGAGTTCAGCCAGCGAAGCTTGGTGGACCGTATGATAAAATTCCGATAAAAATACACAATATAACAATAAAACGGATAACTCTTGAAGATGTAATAAAACAGCTAAAAGAAAATTATAATGATCATCCTATGGCTTTTTATAAGGAGTCAGATTTAAAAGCAAAAATAAAGTTAACTGAAAATATAGTCATAAAAGAAAGACATATGTTATATATAGAAAAAGATAGAAAAGAATTTGATAAACAAATAAATGAATTATTATATAAAAATCCACCTTTGATTAGAAGAAGTAATAGTCCTTTTAGTAGCCCAACTTTTATGGTTGAAAATGAAGCTGAGAAAAAATGAGGAAAACCTAGAATGGTAATAAATTATAAAAGACAAAATCACTTTACTAGGTCAGATAGTTATTATCTCCCTAATAAAGAAGTTTTACTAAACCTTGTTAAAAGAAAGAAATATTATTCTAAATTTGATTGTAATTCAGGGTTTTGGCAAATAAAAATGGAACCTGAAAGTATACAATATACAACATTTAGTTTCCCTCAAGGACAGTTCGAATGGTTAGTTATGCCATTTGGATTAAAAAATGCACCTTCTATATATCAAAGAAGAGTGAATAAAATCCTTAATAAATATAAAGAATTTCTTGTTGTTTATGTTGATGATGTTTTAATTACTTCTAATACTTTAGAAGAACATAAAACTCATCTACTACAATTTGCTAAAACTTGTAAAGAAAATGGTATAGTCTTATCTGAAAGAAAGGCTATAATTTGTAAAGAAGAAACTGAATTTTTAGGGTTAAAATTAAATAAAGAAGGAATTAGACTTCAACCTCATATATCTAAGAAAATTTGCGAATTTCCTGATAAATTGGAAAATAGAAATCAAATTGAAAATTTTCTCGATTGTCTAAATTATGCTGAGGGATTTATAATAAATCTTGCTAAAAAGAAGCATGAGATTCAAAAATTACTTCGAAAAAATAATACTAAAGGATGGAGTAATCAACATACAGAGATTGTTAAAAATCTAAAGGAAGAATGTAAAACTTTGCCTGAATTAAAACTTCCTGATGAAAATGATAAATTAGTGATACAAACGGATGCTTCAGATCTATATTGGGCAGCATTACTTAAAACTGATCTCAATGAGATATGCAGGTATACAAATGGTACTTTCGGTCAAGCTAAGGTCAACTATACAACCCATGAGAAAGAACTTCTAGCCATTATAAAAGGAATTCAAAAATTCTCTCTCTTTTTATATCAAAGACCTTTTAAAGTTCAAACTGACAATACCCAAATACAATCTTTAGTTTTCAATAAATTACCAAATACACCCCAATACAGAGGCTACATAGATGGCAAATTTTCCTGTCCTTTTATAGTTTCAAAATAGAGTATATAAAAGGTTCAGAAAATTTCCTAGCCGATTTTATTTCTAGAAATATAGAATTTGGAAACGAATGAGTTCTCCAACTCTAAAATGGATGAGATGGGTGTGCATTTCCCTATAAATGCAAATAGAGTGATTGTATGCACTATACATACAGCTACTCCACTATCTAACGGTTGGTGGTAAAAACTTTTTAAATCCGTTGATGGGTGACAATTTCCCAAAAATTGTGTTGATGATACAGATCATCTGAATAAATTCTTATTTTTCTACAGGATTAAAATTCTAAAAAAAGATGGATCTTGAAGAGCTAAAGAATGAGATAGACGATATTGTCTTGGTCTGTCAAGACATTGTTGATAGTAATAAAGCTCTTAAAGATTTGATAGAGTTAAACTTTAAAACAGTTACAAATATCTCTCTAGAAGGACTTAAAAGAGCCCTTTTCCTTCAAGAAAGTCTAGATCTGCTCCTTGAATCTAGAAATAAAGAAAAAGAAAAAATGAGTGAAGCTAAAAATGAGAGTGATAAAAGGAGAGCAATAAAGAAAATGATAAAGCAGAGTCTTCTGGAAGTCAAGATAATAAACCATTATCTGATAAAGACTTTTTGGACTCTATGAAAAATAAAGAAAAACCTTCTAAATCTCAAGGTGACGCTGAAGTTATTGAAATAAAAATCAATAAATCTGAAAGCTTCAACAACAGGGGATCCAATGAAGAATTTGTTCCTACAAATAAATGGGAAAAAGAGTATAAAGAAGTTGCTGAAGAAGCTTATAGATGGGAGAATTCCAGAACACTATTCTACTCTAAAGGATATAGTGTTCATCCAAGAATCACCGCCATATTTGGAGCTGATCCTCATAAAGTCTTTCAGCTTGCAAACTATCGATTTCTAGATCTGCTATATGTTGGAAAGGATTTAAAGGAAATTTCAGAATTTGATGACCGCTTTAAATCCCAGGTCAGTCAAATTACTAGAAATAGAGAAGTCGTACTCAAGTTCTATTCTATAGCCCCAAAACCTGAGATGCGCATTTGGCATGAAGTCCAACACATGATCACCATAGATGTTATAACTACAAATTGAAAGATCAAAACTGGTATAAAGAATTTTAGATATTTCAAGTTCACCAGTTCATGGATCACAGAGAGAAGAGCCATGGGCATTAAAGCCATTCAATCCATTGCTGAGTCCCTTTGGGAGCGACAAAATGAAACTCTCATGCAGGCCAACAATTGGATTTTATTGAGAAAAGGAGGACAAATAAAATCTCCATTGCTAAAGGAATTCCTCACTAAATTTTTCAGACATGAATTTTATTGCAAAGAGACTACAAGAAAGAAGGCTTGCAGAATGATTGGTTGTTGCAAATCATGATGTAAGCACTTACGTCAGTGCAAGGAGTGACGGATGCCATGACGTCATCATCCACTAAAAAATTGTGGCAGACAGCTGTGAGAGGCAGCTTTTGACTTCTGAGGCTGAAGAAGATAAAGATCCAGCGCATAAAGAAAAGGACAGCGGACGCCAAATAAAACTTTGAAGTCTAAATAGTTAGATTTCTAGATCTATAAATTGTACTTAGGTTTCATTTGTAAAGTATTCGAAAACTCAGACTGATTTCTCACTCTGGAAAATATCCATAGTGTAGGAAACCAGTTATATAGATCTTAGTAAACCCTCTTCTAAATCATGTTTGTATAAATCCTTTTTGAAGGAAATAAAACCAGTTTATTTTCATAAATATTCAAGTTTAGAAATTTTTCTATAGAAATCTTTTAAGCTTGTATTTCTCCTATTTTCCCAAAAATTATCTAACCCTAAGAAGGCCGTAGTGATTACACCGTTCGAGACAGCAGCCGTTTGGAAACGTAAGTCCCGTGAAGCCAAGAGGGCGTTTGGGCGAAAACCAGTCAGGCTTATCGAGGTGATTGAAGACGAGTCCGGAAGGAGGATTAAAGAATTAAGGACATCAAGGAGGTAATATACTTTTAAAAGATTTAAATAGAAATATTTTTCTATTTGATGTTATGAAAATATATGGTTTTAGAGTACTTCATCAATTATTTATGAGATTTGTGCAAATGTATGATTATTGTTTGAATACATAAAAGATGAAAATGGGAAAAGATTTTGATATCATAAAAAATCAATTTAAAAGAAAAAACAATTATCAAAAGAAAATAGCAATTTTAAAGCCACTAGAGGATCTACCCAAAGATTTAAGAATTCTTATTGCAACATATAATAATAAAGAAGATTATGTTTTGATCTAATCAATAAAACTATAAATCACGAAATTCTTAAAAATTATGTTAAATAATTAGAACAAATAGACAAAGAACTAAAAGAACTTGCGGAAGCAGATAGAACCTTAGAAAATTATATTCTTATGAATTGTAAAAATTTAGAAAGAATAAAACTAATAAAATTTATATATGATGAAAATTGGGAGATACTCAACATATAAACAGTGAAACTACTATTTAAATAGTAAAATTACTATTTAAAAGGGGTAAAATGAAAAACCTTTTTAAAAGAATGATAGTTTGAAAATAAAATTGTAAAAGTAGGATAATTTAAAAATTATGTCATGCTCCTAATGAATAATATAATATAATATAATATAATATAATATAATATACATCATTAAATTGTACTATAAACGCTGCTCTATTGAAAAAAAAAAAAGAAACTATTTCGTACAAAAGTTGGACATAATGAATAATATTTGTATATTTGACATGAAAATTTTAATATTCGTGTAACATAGTTCTCTTAATATTGAATGAGTATGCTCTTTTTTTTTTAATCTATTATCAAAATCATCTAAAATCTAGAATGTATCAACGTTTTTTTTTGTTGATATATATATCAAATAGGTATTAATTTAATATTATATGATTAAAATTCATAATAATTTCAAAATTTTCAAAATATTATTTAAATAATTATCTATAAGATGTATCATAATTATAATTAAGAACTTTAATGATACATGTAAAATAAATGCAAGTATAATTGGCTCATCCTCGTGTATAAGATGTATCAAATTCATTCTCGTCATCACTTTGACCTGGTTTATCTACTTCTACATCATCATTGCTCATGTGTGCAAGATATAATTGGTTCCCCTCATCTGCAACAACCATACCATCAACGAGTATACCCGTCGATTCACTATCGATAGCGCCATTAATAGTTGTAGATGATTCTTGTAATGGATCATGAGTGATCTGTTCGTTAGCTACCTGACTTCATGGTCTTGTTTTGACGACAAAACGCTAGTTCGTTTTATATCTTCTTGTACCCGGATAAGGTACGAAATACACTTGGGACACATGTTGTGCAAGTATGAAAGGTTCATCCTTTGTATATCTCTCATTAATTTTTATCTCAACAATGTCATATTTTAGGTGTACCTTCATGCCCCTATTCGATACTAAATGAAACCACACACATTTAAATATCGCAACCTCTTTTTGAGGCACGCTAAGATATTCTAACTTGATCACTTTCTTTAGTATACCATAATAGTTCGTACCCCTGTCACCTGTAAGACAAACACCAGAATTAAAAGTCTTCCTTTGTGGGGTCATACCGTCTATATGGAAAAGATATCCATTTACATAGAATCTATGGAAGGTCTTAACCTTCCTCATTGGTCCTCAAGCTTATTGTTGGGATAATGTGCCGACACATGCAAATATTTTCAATCAAATTATTTAAAAATATGTTGAAATATATATTTTTTGTTGTATAATGAAATACTCACATAGATTTTAAACCATTCAACAAAATTAGTTTTCAAGGAATCCTGAACCTCTTGATCACTTAAATGTGGCCAATGGTATAAAACGGTTGACCTATACATCCTACAAAATGTTAAAATTTGTTAGAGTCGTACATTGTTCATTATCAATTAATATATTTGTTAAAGTCAAGTACATTACTCACTCTATGATAGGGGCGACTTCATCATAATTGATGAGTACATGTACTAATCATCAGTCAGATATCGTTCGTTGTATTTTTTTTTTTTTTGCCGATTTACCAGATCGGTTGAGCACAGACAATGTGTAAGGTAGTTCATCATCAGAACAATCGCCGTCCTCGGTACGACGAGATTTGATACTTTTCGCGTGGATATGGATTCCAAACTAATAAGATGAAAAGTACGATGACTTTTGATTTAAATATACCTCACATATTGATCCTTCTACTCTAGCAATGTTCTTTACCATACCCTTTAAGTTATGTAAGTATCTGAAATCTGGTTTAATTAATTTAACGCATAAAATTTTAACTTCTTAATAATTTAAATTGACATTTCAAATTTTAACTTCATAAAAATTTAATTACCTCTCGAATGGATATATCCACTTATACTGCACAAGTCCATACATGGCTTTTTCAAATGGCAAGTGTACAGGCGAGTGCTCCATTGAATAAAAAACCCAGGGTGGAAAAATACATTCCAATTTGCATAAAATGATTGGGATGCTTCAACCCAATTGCAATAGGTTTTCCTCGTAAAGCTCTGTGGAGCACAATTCTTTAAAAAATTGGCTAGTTTCAATTAATGGCTTCCGAACATTTTGTGGAAGTGCACATAATGCTATCAGGAGCAAATGTTGCATAAACACGTGACAGTCATGACTTTTCATACCAATACAACAGATTACACTTCAAGTAATAAAGTTTTGTGTTACAAAAAAGTCGGTATTAGTTACCTTAAGTATTTATAATGGAGGTTTTGTTACCAATATTTCATTAGCTAAAGCCCGTCGCCAATTATGAAAGGTAACAAAATTTTTAACTTCGTTATCATTGCTATGATAACAAACTAATTTAGTTACTATTAATCAACAATGGTAACAAATACATTGGCTACCAATAATTATTTAATTGTTACAAATGCTCATTCGCTACAATTACTTCTAAAAACGTGACAAATTATTTCGTTATCATAACATGATAAATTTTATTACCAAGAAGTGATATTTTTATTTTATATATTATTTTTTAAAAATAAGCCCGCTTACAAAAGCCAAGGTTTGAATCGGACATGATAAATTTCATTACCAATAAGTGATTTTTTTATTTTATATATTAGTTTTTAAAAATAAGCTCGCTTAGGATAGCTTACACACCTACAATTTGAAGCATTATTTTTTTTGCTGGAATCGAGATTCGAACCCACACGTCTTTAATGAACAAATTGATGTCTTGCCACATAATCTATTGATATGGTTTTTTTTTCACTTAACATACTTTTGTGAAAATATCAATTTATTAATTTAATTTTTAAAATTTATTATTTATCTTTAGTTTGTACAATTTAACATTCGATTGGAAATTACATGAGAATCATGTTCAATAAAATTGTTTGAATTCGGACAATTCATTAGCTATATCATTAATTGAATTACGGGTATTGACTAAAGGAAGTCAACTAATTACAAGTGATACATGATCATAATTATCAGTCAATGAGATATAAAATTCAAATTATAAAAAGTTTTTTTGTTATGTCTAATTGACCAAATGAATGAATTGGGTTTTTTCTATTTGTTTTTTTTTTCTTCAAAAAAATTATTCTCAAAAATGATATAGGACAACTTTTTAAATTTATGTAAATATTATTGAATTTTTTATAACATTCACATACACATAGATATATTTGTAAGCTCAACATATCATATTTACCTTTCTCTTGTTTTTTGGTACAAATTTATAAATTTTCAATTATTTTTAATGTACTTAATAAATTAAATATAATCAAAAAAAATAATTTCGAATGAAATAGAGCTATGTTGTCTAAATCATAAATAAAAGAAAAACTTGAAAATGTAAAGGGAGATGAGAGGTAAGACAGAAGAGGAGAAAAAAGTAATAAGCGGGGGAAGAATAAGACAAAAGAGATATTAGAAAAAAGATAACGAAAACATTAAAGATAACAATAGATACCGAAACATTTCGCCCAATATAATTGAGTCAATTGGACATTGTTCCCAAATTAATGGAGGAAATTGAATATTTTCCCTTACTCAATTAAGTCAATTAAACATTTCCCACAATAATTGAAACCGTTGCACATTTACCCCAATTCAATTGAGTAAATTTGATGGTTTCCCCAACATATTGAGAAAATTGAATATTTTTTCCAACTCAATTAAGTTAATTGGATATTTGTTTCCAATTTAATTGATACTTGATCATTTTTCTCAATTTATTTCATACAATTGGACATTTTTTCAGAATCAATTGAGTCAATTACACATTTTCCCCAATCCAATTGAGTCAATTGGACATTTCCTCTCACTCGATTCAATCAATTGGACATTTTCCCTAACATAATATAGAAAGTTGAATATTCCACCAATTCAACACAGTCAATTGGACATTCTTTTCCAATTTAATTGAGATAATTGATTATTTTTTGAAATGAATTGAACCAATTAGACATTTTCCATAACATAATTGCAAAAATGAGCATCCCCCCCCCCTCCCCCAAAACTTAATAGCACTAATTAGATATTCTTTTTTCAATTTAATTGAGATAATTGGACATTTTCTCTAAACCAATTGAGTCAAATGAATGTTTCTCTCAATTCAAAGAGTCAATTAGACATTTCTCTCAACTTATTGAGAAAATCGAACAATTTGCAAAATTGAAATGAGCTAATTGGACATTTTGTCCAATTTAATATGAGTTATTGAACATTCCTCCAAGATCAATTGAGTCCGTTGGATATTTTCCCAAATCAAATGATCAGACTAATGGATTTTCCCAATTTAATTGATCCATTTGCCAACTAATGAATTTTTCCAACTCAATCGATCCAATTAATTGATTTTTTCCCAACTCAAATGAATTTGATTAAGATATATGATAAACAAAGTAATACTTCTTCATGTCTTTGACAAAATTTGACTTGATAAGGTGATTTTAAAATTACTCTTGCATTGCAAGGTCAAGGGTTCAAACTTTTTTGGGCACAATTAGTATTCTTTTACTAAATGATAATATTAAAGAGCAAATGTCACATATTATTCTTATTATTCAAGAATTCTTATTATTAAAGAATTTATTTAGTTAATAAACTTGTATGAATTTATATTATATATCTGGTAAAAGATTAATACTTTTTTATCTTTCTAACAAAATTTGACTTGGTATAGTGGTTTTCAATAGTATACTTGCATTGCAATATCAAGGGTCCAATCATGTTTTGGGTACAATTAGTATTTTTTTTTCAAACTAATAATATTATAGGGAAAACATCAAATATTATGAATGGCTCCATTAATTTTTATTTTTATTTTTTAAGATTACAAGCTTCCATTTGAAAACCTATCCAAATATTTTGGTTGTTGAAAAGTAATTGTAAAAAATATGTACTTTTCATAGGATCTTTTTATCAAAGTTCAGGAAAAAAAATTCTAAATGGTAATTATACTTTTTAACACTAATTTTTATTTTTTAACACGAATGGTGAACAATAAATATATAAATTTAAATGTAAAACTAAATTGACAACTAAATTATTTGTTACCAAAAGAGCTAATAGTAACAAATATTTTAGTGTAACCAAGAGTCAAAAATTGGTTACAAATACTTGTTTGTATCTGGTACGAAATATTATTCGTAAAAAAAATAAATCTTTTGTAACGAATTTTATATTTTATTAGATAGAATTACATTTTGGTAACGAAAAATATTGACGGTGACAAAGTTTATACTTTGTTACCAAAAAGTTGACATATGGTAACGAGTAAACACTTTCGTTACTATAACTACTATTTGTAACTCATTTTGTCTCGGTTATAATAACTTCCGTTATCTAAAGTGCAATTTGTTGTAGTATACCATGCAAGTTAGCCCAGATTTATCAACACAATTCCCCAAATTTGATGCATAACCATTAGACATCTTCAAATATTTAACCCAACCACATAATTAGCATTGTTGTTAAACATTTAGAGTGAAACTGGCTCGTGGTTTCAACACTTTATTGTTTCGCATATGTTGTAGATGTAACTTAGGCCGCCTACAATACTCCAATAAGTCAAGTCTTGCTTTCTCGTTATCCTTTGTCTTATTTTTTTTACATCAATGATCGTGTTGATTATGTTGTTGAATACTTTTTTTCAATGTACATTACATCCAAGTTATGATGGACAAGATTATCCTTCCAATAAGGCAACTCCCAAAAATGTATTGTTTGATCTAATTGTGATCCACACCGTAACTTCGCATTTTTGAGTGTCTTACTGACATATTATTTACGTTTGGCAAGTGACACACTTCCTCCAATGTTTGCTCACTTGTTATTCGAGATGGAGGCACAGATCGCTCACGCTTCCTTCTTACGAAGCGTCTTTGTTTCGCCTAAGAGGATGATTCTCAGGCAAGAACTAGCGATAACAATCAAATCATGATGTTTTTCCACCATGCTTCAATCTAAATGCTTTAGTACAATGCATACATATTGGACATGCCAATTTTTTGGACGTCATCCATCCCAACAACATTCCATACGTAGGAAAGTCATTAATTGTCCACATAAGGGCAACCCTTAATCGAAAGTTCTATTTGATTGACATATCATAAGTTTCGACTCCATCTGACCACAACTATTTTAACTCGTCAATTAAAGGCTGCAAATAAACATCAATCCTCTCCTTTGAGTTATGCAAGCCAGGAATCAAACATGTCAAAAACATATATGGAGTGGCTATGCACAATTCGAGAGGCAAGTTGCAAGGGGTAACAATTGCTGGCCAACAAGAATATGGTTTAGCAGTTTGGTTGAATGGATCAAATCCATCAGTACATAATCCAAGTCTAATGTTTCTCGGCTCGGCAACGAAATCTAAATGTTTCTCATTGAAATGCTTCCATACTAAACCATTTGAAGGGTGACAAAGAGCACTAGGTTTTGCCACCTCATTTGCTCGGTTGATTTCGTAGAGGTATAAAACCTTTTCAACCTTGGTATAAGTGGCAAGTATTGTATTCTTTAGTAAGGGATAGGTTTAACACTCCCTGTACGAGCAGGTTTGAACCTTCGATGCAGACAAAATCTATATTCAACCAATTATACATCTTCTTTATACAACATGCATCCCTCCATGCGGCAGTTAATTTTTATGGATGTCAATCCTAATTTTTAAACTAATTTTTTTGCTTCGTAATAATCATTTAGGACATGATATTCTACTGAATTTGAAATTTTCATGAGTTCGGCCATTCTATCAAAACATCCCTGTGGCAAATTATAATCTGATTTCAATAGTCAGTGACAAATCTATCTGAGACCCACATCCTAGCCATAGATGATGATGCGCGGCAGCCATTAAGTCATAAAATTATTGAACTCCCTTATTAGGAGGTTGCTCAACATTATGACTTGTTTCAGCATTCGATTCAAAACTGGGTAGTGGTAGATTTTGATGATCCACACCCTAACCCGTAGCACCATACACCAAATTGTCATAATTTCACAGCCCTTCAAGACAATTGACATGATTGTAAGTACTTGGATCAACGACATCAACATTCCAATTTTCTGGAATTGACTCTCCTTATGAAGTCTAGTACTAATAATCCGCTTAGAACCCAAACCTCAAAAGATCATATTCTACATTATTGAAGTTCTTGTATTTTCTATTTTCACATATAGAATAAGGATACCTTAAAAAGCCATTATCACATTCGCATTGTGGTTGTATGGCTGCAAATTCAATAAATTGTGCTAAACCTGACCACAATTCAATCGTAAAGTTTTTTCGGTCAGGCAACAACCTATTGCACATTCAACTTCGACTAACACGGATATCCATATCCATATTCTATAATCAACACTAAAAACAATTAAATTTTCCGAATCATTAAATGTTAACAAACATATCCCATACTCAACCTATGCCAGTTAACAAAATCATATCCCATAGGAAACCCATACCATTTTACAACATATACCATTTTATTATAAACACGCATCTCATACTCAACATGATCACCCAACTATCTATACATATCATCATCAACTAATTACCCAATAAAAATAATATATACCTCAAACACAACAACAACAACACTCATATTCACTATAAATTTAAAACAAACCACAAAGACAACAATAAATCACAAAGATTCATTAATACATGTAAATCAATAACACAACAAAAATACATACTAATATTCACTACAAATTTAAAACAAAACCACTAACACAACAATAATTCACAAAAATTCACTACTATATGTATACCACAAACATATCGATAATCACTACTAGAAAAATCACTTTTAGCCACGGATTTGGCAAAATTCCATGGCTAATCCGTGGCTAAGTAAATTAGCCAAGGATTACCCACGGATTAGCTAAGGAAAAAAATCCGTGGCTAAAGTGGTGTGGCTAAATTTAGCCATGGCCATTTAGCCACGGCTTGACCTTAGCCACGGATTAGCCACAATCCATCTGTGGCCAAATTTGGCCAATTAATTGTTAAAATGCTTGGTCGTGGCTAACGGCCACTGCCAGACCATAGCTAAAGGCCACGGATTAGATACGGCCAGGCCGTGGCTAATCCGTGGCTATTGGGAAAAAAAAGCCCTAATTGTGACCTAAACCCGCAACCCGCAACCCGCGCCCATGCCAGCGCCCCAACCCAAACCCCCACCCGCGCTCGGACCTGAACCCGCGTTCTCCAAGCATTTTTCTTTTGCGCTCAAAGAGAGTTGAACAAAAGACATCAGTGTTGTAACTAGAGCATGTAAACGTTGCGCCAAAGGAATTCTTTGGCTATTGAATGGTTTTTTTTGTACTTAAAATATATTTTTGCAGTATTTTAAATTTAAATTATCTAATAAATATCATTAGTTTTATTTTGTAATTTAATTTTAGTGTTTTTTTTATAAATTATTAACCAATTATTTTTTTAAATTAAAGATATTTACCGTTGATGACTTTATCCTTCAATATTCAACTTTTCTTTTTATGACAAATATTTAATAAATTAATATATCATAAACAAAAATTATAACAAAAATCTATTTATATAATTTATATTTAGATAATAGCAACTTTAATTCGTGATCATTTGTCAATATCTTCGTATAGGTGTGGTATTATATATATATGTCACGTGTACATATAATATATATATATATATATATATATATCAATATATGTATCTATTTTATATATGTCCAAGTATATATGTATCAATATATATATATATATATGTCCAAGTATATATAGATAATTTGTATTTAGATAATTAAAATATCAAAAACAAAAATTATAACAAAAATTTATCCATGGTGCAAAAAACAAAAAAAATCAAAAAAAAAAAAATTATCCATGGCCTTTCTGTGGCTAATCCGTTGCTAATTTTTTTATTCTATTTTTTTTTATTTTTTGCGCCATAGATAAATTTATATATATATATATATTGATACATATATAAATTTACATTGATAGATACTTGGATATATATATATATATGTATCAATATATATATATATTTGAGACTAATCTGTGGCTATATATATCATAATATATATATATACATATCATGTATATATATATATATGTTCAAGTGTATATATCAATATATGTGTATATATACATATATTTATCAATATATATATATATATATATCATATATACATGTATCAATATATGTATATGTCAATGTGTATCTCATATATATTAATATATTATATGTACATTATAATCCTCTATATATAGTTTATATGATATAACTATATATCTATATATAACACATCTAATATATGTTATAAATGTAGTGTACGTATATATCGATCTAATATATATATATATATATCTATATATCTAATCATATGTACTATATATCAATCATCTATTTGATATAGACATATATCAGTATATTATATATCTAATATATGTTATATATGTACATATATATCTAATATATATCATCTAATTATATATAAATAAACATATATATAAGTATATCTAATCCTATATGTATGTAACATATCAAATCATTTATTATATATATCAATATATATAATATACATATATTACTTAAGTATAGCAAAAATTAATTATTAAACAAAAAGTTAAAGTGGTGTAGTGGTTTAATGCTTTAACATCAACTAAGAGGGTAAGAGTTCAAACCATACCTGGTGCAAAAAAAAAAAAAAAAAAAAAGCTAAAAATTGCTGCCAAATTTTGCGCTAATTTTAGCCACCAAAAATAGCCACGAATTGGCTGTGGTTAAGTTTTTTTTTATTTTTTTTAAATTCGTGGCTATTCTGCGGCTACTCCGTGGCTATTAGCTACGGATTTTTTCCGTAGCTAAAATTCGTGGCTATATGCAGTTTTTCTAATAGTGAATAAACACTAATATTCACTACAAGTTCATTAAATAACACTAACATGTGAGCGATATAAAAATACAAGGCATTCACAATAAATTTAAATCATACCTTAAGTTTAGGGGCCTTCAAATATTGAAAAATGTACGAAACCTATCAAAATATCAAAAAAATACATGTTAAATTAAGTGTTTAAAAAATTAATGTGTGTGTGTGTTGGGGGGGGGGGGGTTGCGGGATTTGGGGGTATTGGGAGGATGGGGATTGGGTGAAGAGTTAAGGGAAAGGGGGGAGCGGCGGCAGCAGCCGCCTCTACCATTTTCAGCAGCTGCTGCTGCCCAGCGAAAGAGGAGGGGATGGGCAGCGGGAGAGGTGATTGGGAGCTGGGGGGAAGGGAGGGGCGGAAGGATGGGAAGGGGGATGGGAAGGGTATGGAATAGGAGGAGGGGACACCCTGTGGTTGTCCCTACCAGCAGTGGCTATTGTCAGCCGACAGAGAGGCCGCTGCAAGACAAAAAGAAGGGAGGAGGGGAGGTGGGGGTACGGTTTACCTTTGGGGTGGGGAGGAAGAAATTGGAAAATTTTCCTAAGTGGTGTAAATATGTCAAATTTTAGCTACTAAATAGCCACGGAAAATATGTGGCTAAACTAATCGGTGTCTAATCTCAGCCACGAACAATCTGAATAACCCAATATTTCTAGGTAATTTCAAAGTTAATTATATGATTAAATTATTTAGTTTTTTTATGTGATTATTAGTTTATATGTAAACTATGTGATTAAATTGTTTAGTGTTTTATTATCTTATATGTAAAATTTGTGATAACTACTATGTTTATATACCAACTATTGGATTCTGCGTATATGCATAAAAATCAATATACATATATATAATTCTATACATACATTTTTCAAAATTATAGTGATAGGAATTGTTTGTAATAAAGTTATATATATATATATATATTATTTTTATATGTTGAAGTATATATAAATACATATATATATGTTGTATAATTTCAAAATTATATATATATATATATATATCCTGGGCCATTTTTGTATTTGAGATGATGTAGATATATATATATATATACACACTAACTGATGCTTAAATATGTATTATTTAAATATTATATGATTAATTTCTATTGCAATAAATACTTTTCAATATATACCTATTTTTATTTACAAAATGCATAATTATTGGAATTATTTTCTACTTCATTTAGTAATTATAAAATGCATAAATTCAAACACACACACATATATACACATGTATGTGCATATACACGAATTTATATATATATATATATATATATATATAAGGGTTAGATTATTTTTCTTGATATTGTCATTTTCACTAAAATGTGTCATTTCACACTATGATAATTATATTAAAAATTATTTTTAAATGCTAGGTCATAAGACTATGATTCATTTCTTTAGGTATTTTTCATCATAAACATTGGAATAATTATACTATGTGTGAAAATATCTTTAAAATATAAAAAGAGAAAGGGGGGGGGGACAAAATTTTATGTGTATATATATAATATAAATATATGGTTTATATTATTGCTTGGTCCCCAATTCTCCTTGCATTAAATGAATATTCACACATGTAAGATTTCTTCTAGATATGTTTATACATGTAAGGCTTAGATTAAACTAGATTATGAAGTGTGCATTGAGACTCACACTTAAGCTATAATTAGGTATTGAGTTGGGCATTGAGTTGGAAGATTTCATTTATTATAACCCTTAGTTGTAACCTTAGGTAGAAAAGATGATAATAATTAGGCAATGACTTAATTATTTAATAATCTTGTTTCCTAGCACAACTACTATAAATGGGGGATAAATTGGGGATTTAGCACTTCATTTTTATCACATAACACACACAAACACATCCACACACACACACTAAATTCCGCCTAAAACACCCCACTCACACTTACTTTACCCTAAACACACAAAACACTTATATTTATAGTAAATCTTCTACCTACATATACATATACATAAACCCTTCTTTTTATATACTTATAAGTCCATAAAGCACTCTTGAAAAAGGTAGAAGAATATTTAATTAAAGTAGGGACCTTACTTAACTTCATAGGTAAAAGTTCTACTTTAATTCATAGATATTATACCTTAGGAAAAAACACAAAATCATCACACACACAAGGAGAAAAAATCGGCCACTACACCCTCCATTTCTTCTTGTTTTCTTTCAATTTCTCTACTATCCTTTAACCCTTCAAGCACTCTCACTACTTCAAACACTCTCACTGCTTCAAACCCTACAAAGGAAGAAAGACATATCAATGTAGAAATTTGCCTATGGTATGAGCCAGAGTTAGGGCTTTATCAAATTATTAGCATTTTCTCTCCCTTATTAGACCGTGGAGGTAACCACAAGTTGGTTTCCATCTTGGGTCTAAGGGATTACAAGATGTGTTAGCTCTATATGTGCATATGATGTTTCTATGAGCATGTTAGGTTAAATTTCTTGAATAAGCATGCTGGAAATTATTGTAATTGTGCTAAAGTGATGTTTGAATTCTATGGTATCATGTTATACATCTTATTAGGGTCTTATTTATGTGATAGAAGCTAAATTTCAAGTTTGCCAAGCTGAAAACTTGAGTGTTGAAACTGCTGGAATTACTACTCATGCTGGAAATCTTGTTTCGAAGCTGAAAATTTCGATTTTTGCAAGGCTGGAAAATCCAAAAATTCCCAATTGAAAACCTGGTTTTAAAACTGTAAATGCAGTGTAAAATAAGCTGGATTTGCAGGTTTTTCAAAGCTAGAATTTCAGTTACGAAATCTGGAAATTTCAGAAGTTGCACGCTAAAACGTTCCACGTCGCCGTCTGAAAATTCCAGGTCTCGTAAGCTGGAAATTCAAAATTTTACCAACTAAAAGTCTATTTTGCAACCTTGGGAATATATGTGTGGAGTTTCAGTAGGTTTTAAGCTGGAAATTTCTGTTCGCAGTCACAAATGTCGATTTTACAAAAATGAAAATTTTACTACTCTATGCAAAAAATTGTGCAATGATCAGCTGAACAGTTTGTATCATGATGAAATTGTGATTCAAATGTGTTAGAATTATGTGTGTAAGGGCCCGATGTGATAGGGGTGGATGTAGTCGAGTTTGGCGGGGCGGCAAAGGGCTTGCTGGTCTTAAAAAGGTTCTCGACTCTCCATCGTTGCCTAATCCCACGTTGTGTGAACAGAACTGAAGTGGGTCATAGGATTATGACATATGCCCGGGATATGACCACCAGTGTGTTTTGGTTGGGATGGGAGTATCGGTTGGAATTGATTACGGCACAGCGAGATAAGGCCCGTCGAGGTGGAAAACAGTAACAATGTGTTGGAATGTGATGCTCTTGTGAGCTGAAATTTATGTGATTTTATCAAAGCTGAAATCTATATGTTTTATGTGCTTTTATGGCAATATGCGATTTCACACGAGCACCTCATGTTTTATGCAAATTTCTACTCAACATGTGTATATGTTGACATTGTTTTCTATTATATTTTAGCCGGATTTGAGACATAGGAAGATAGGAACGAGGAAGACTTAGGAGGACGCTTTGAGACGTTTAGTTAGTTATATGTGTTGTGCTAGAAACTTGGTAGTTAATATTGTCTATATGTAATAAACGGCTTATGTAAACTCTCCCTTTTGAATAATAGTACGCGTGTTTGGTTTCATTGCATTATAAAACAACATGTTTTTGTGAGATGGTTATAAAATAGATGTTTTCATAATTAGCTAGAGGTTTCGGGGCATCATACAATCTTTGGCTAATATAAATCGATGGCCATTGATTCAAGTTAGCCACGGATAATCCATGGCTAACTGATCTAACCTACAATCCATGGCTATTAGCCACAACTAAAGTCTTAGCCACAAAAATTTCCTGGCTAAGGGATGACTAATCCGTGGCTGATAGTATGCAACGCCTTCATTTTCAACATACAATTTTTCAACAATTATTCAACCCAATTGGGTAAATTTACACCGAAACTTTAAAAATTATCAATAACATTACACTTTATTCAATTATTAATTTCCATATAGTTTAAATTATGCAAGTGGATAAATTATGCAAGTGGATCAATTAATTTGTAATATCACATAAACTGTATATAATTAATAACGCTCAAGTGGATTGAATAATATGTTTATAAATTATCACTACTTCAATTGTCACATTGTAATAAAATGATATATATATATATATATAAATTATCAAATCTAATATGTTATTTAACTCAATACATCAATCACAGTATCATTAAATAATTGAAACGATCATTGATCATTTGAGGATTGATCAATTACCTATTCGACGATCGTATTATTGAATAAATTAAATTTAAAAACATATTTGACTAATAAAATGTAAATTGATGGAGGGCTATCGTTTGTTATACACAATACACTAATAAAACAAATTAATTAATACGTTTGTATTTAGAGAATATATTAACTCGGGCAAAAATAATATAATTTAATAAGAAATTTTCACTTTAGCGATGGTCTAGCCATGGGCAGGTCATGCTTAAGTTTTTAAATAGCCATAGATATGCCGTGACTGTTCCATGGGCTTATTTTGTTTTTTTTTTAAAAAAAATAGTATTAGCCACGGAAAATTCATGGCTATTCTACAGGCATACTTTCCCAATTTTTTTTAAAAAAATTATCTTTAGCCACGGATTTTCCATGGCTAAATCCATAGCTAACCGTTAGGGAAAAGGCACTACTTTTTCTTCCATTATTGCTACAGATTAGGCACGGAGAATCCTTGGCTATTTCTGTATTCGTGTTTATTAGCCACAGTTTAGCCATGAATGTTTTTCGTGGCTAATTTGGTTCTTTTTTTTGTAGTGTGTCCCAAACTTAAACTATTACTTTTTATTTTTGGCACATAAATTTTGTTTAAATGAATTGATGGCTTCCATCTTTCAACCAAAACTTGTACATTTTCTTTTGACTTGAACTCAAGAGGAATCACCAAAAGTGATATTGCCACCAAATGATTCATCAAACTCCACAAAAAGATTTTTCTTACAAAAATGTGTCTACTTGCATCATAATCAAAATACCACAAGTTCGCCTCTTGATTCCTATTGCTTTTGCATGTAAGTGCATGGTGGGACCTCCCTCTTCATTGTTACTCTCCACAAGATCGGCTTTTTTCTTCCACTTCATTTGGATAGTCCCAGTCACAATGCCCAAAATTATGACAATTATAGCAATGAATATTTGATTTATCATACCTTCTTGAATTTAGTATCCAATATCTTCCTCCACCACGTTCACGACCTTTTCCTTGATTGTCATTTGATCTTCTCTCTTCTCTATTAGTTTGTGAATTGTTGTCTCTTCCCCTACCACGAGCAGTTCATCCATGACCTAAGCCTTTTGGAACATGCAATGCTTTTCTTCTCTTTCTTTAAAAGAAACAGTTGCTTGCAAAACCTGATTCACTGGTTCTTAATTTAGAGTTTTGCGTTGTTGCTCATGCACATGCAAAGATCCTCTCAACTCTTCAATGGTCATGGTGTCCAAATCTTTGGACTCTTCAATGGCAACGACTACATAATTGAATTTTGAATCTAAGGATCATAAATTTTTCAATGACTCAATCATCTTTTAAATCTTCTCCATATCATTACATTTGATTGACGACAACCATAACTCTTGAAATATAATCTAAAATCATCTCAAATTCTTTCATGTGTAATGATTCAAATTCTCCTCTCAAGATTTGGAGACGAACCTTCTTTACTTTATCGACTCCTTTAAAAGAGGCTTGGAGAACAACCCACTATTGCTTGGAAGTTGTTACACCGGCAATCTTCTCAAGCATCTTCTCGTCTAAACTTTGATGGATGAGAGTGAGGCTTTTTGATCCCTCTTTACAGCAGTTATGTCAGCTACATCAACAACCTTCTCGACAAGGTCCCAAACGTCATAAGCTCCAAGCAAGTCCTTCGTCCAAATACACCAATTCTAGCATGTTCCTTAGTTATTGGTGGAACTTGGAATGGGGGGTGGTGCACAACTTTCTCCAAGCTTAATTGTCGCCAAACACAAATGGCTATAGAAACCACATTGTTAGGAGTGGAGAGCAATTAAAATACACTCAATATTCAAATTTACAGGAGAAGAGGAAATAAGTGACTCTATTTAACTTGAACTTTAATTTTTTTTTTTTTCAAAATGGTTAGATTACATAGGGTTTCTATAGGATTTTCTAAGTGTGAGCCTAGCCTAATACAAGTATCACAATTAAGTGTGATGCTTCTCTTTTCTAGTACACTTGCAAAGTATACACACCAACTAAAGACAATGTATAAGTAAATTCATATACTTAATAAATACAGGAATCTAGTTTATTTTTCTTTTTTTTTGTTCCAAAAAATGGAGGGGAGATAGGCTATTCAAGAACCCCCCGGCAGGGAGCATTGCGCCGCAGGGTACCACACACATCTGGGAACACGTGTGCCCTATTAATCTCGAGACCAGAAATCTTTCCACGGCTCCCGCGAATGGACCCTGCAAGCGTAGGTTTGCCAACCACCAAGAGGCTACGGAGGGGATTCGAACCCAAGCATTGAGCGACGAATTCAGCCCATCTAACTGCTGAACCAACCCCTTGGGGTTATCTAGTTTATTTTTCAACAACAAGCAACAAGTGTGCAATTTCCATTCGTGGGTCACCGGTGATTTGGGAGAGAAAGAAAGAATAGTGTTGCCAATAACGATGTCAAATTAGCAAAAGGCGATGGAGCTAAAAATGAACCAAATCTGAAATCAAGGGTGAGACGGAGAAGTTGGTGACAACATAGCGATGGTCGGTGGAGATCTATTTTCTATCTCCTTCATTTTTTTTTTGAAAATAGCAATGGCGAGAATCAATGAGGGGAGCAGTGACTTCTCGGGGCTAAGAAATGCAGGTTGCCGATGGAGCTTTCTGACGGAGATGGAGATGACTGGCGTTGTAGTTATGTTAGTTGGCGAGAGAGAGAGAGAGATAGAATGAGAGAGAGAGAGAGTTGACCGACCGAAATGTAAGAGAGAAAATCGGTTCCTGTGAAAGAGAGAGAGACTGAGGGTAGCTTGGCCGAGTCAGCGACGACAGTGAAAAAGCAGGCAGTGATGATGAAGGTGATCGGTGGTGACGGAGAGAGGAGAAGGAGAAGGGAGAGACAAGACCGGTCCGTCATACGTAGCCAGCCGTTGATCGGCAACATCAAGAGTAGAGATGGTGGTCAGCAGTGGTTAAGGTGGAAATTTGGTAACTTCTTTCTGTCTTTAAGCTTTGTAAAAAAAAACAAATGGGTTTGGACAGAGAAGATAATGTTTCTTATCTTTCTTGTTTTTTTATTTTAATTTTTGAATAATATTTTTCCTTTTGTTGTAAGTAGAGTATAGAATTCAAACATGAAGGGAGTTAACTAGGACATGTTCATGTCCAAATGAAAGTAGGCTTCATATAACACCCTTCTGAACTCACCAACAAAATTACAGATAAAGTTCATTCCAACATTAATCAATTACATTAAGTTCACAAAATATATAATCTAAATTTCCCAAAGAATTCACAAAACAATCAACACGAAAAATTAAATAAATAAACAAAAGATCCAATAAGTTAGTGACCATCGAAAAAACCTCAAATGATGGTATGTGTGTACCATATATTTTCATCTCTTCTAACCAAATGATTGTATGTCTTTACTAGGTACAACTTATTTTAAAGCAACAAAGAAAAAAAAGCATATTATTTAAGGAAAAATCATGATTGTTTTAGGGCAAAGAAAAATATAACTATCAGGTTCAACAAATCAACAACTATATTTTGAAATCAAGATCACTTAATGATTGTAAAAATGATGGTTCATTTGGGCGTCATTTAAAAATGATCCAACACCAAATATGATAAAGAAATATAATATATCATGATTTGATTGAATTGCCTATAGCCCCTCTGAGATGAACTTATGGAATAAAATTTAAAAATTCAGAATCTGCAATAAAAAAAGAATATACTTTACAATAGAAGAAAGAATAGAAACGAAACAAAACTTATCAAGGACTTTAAGAGTCTTGAGCCACTCGAGTTAACTGATTTCTAGAGGAAAACACTTAAATGCCCAACTAAAAGTATAAAAAACCGAAAGAATAAAGAAGGAAAGTCAGTATGAGATTCAATTTTATTTTACAACCCTTGGCAATTAATTGGTAGAGATTTTTAAATTACAATTAATGGAAAGAAAGTTATACCACTGACTGAAGTCAAGCGCAAACACAGGTGAAACGAAATTAAAAATTTTAGATTTCTCAAAACCACAAAAAAAATACTATTTGAATAGAACACTTGAATATCTAACTAAAAGCATGAAAACAAAGGAAACAAAAGCGAAGTCAATCCGAGATTCAATTTTATTATACAAACCCTGACAATTAAAGAATATAAATTTTCAATTACAAATAACAAAAGAAAATCTTACTACTAACTGAAGTATGCACAATATGCAGGAACGATGATAGAGTGGGTGAATTGTAGTTAGGTACTTGACGTTGAGTTGAATGAGTGGATGAATTGTAGACAGGTACTTAACATTGAGTTGAATTCAACCGATTGGTGTTTGCATAAACGTGAGATTGACACTTAATATATCAGTGAGAGAGTTGAAATAAACAACAATTTAGTGTTTGCATCTTGTAGAAGACGTGAGGTTTGTATTTGTATCGTGTAGAAGACATGAGGTTGGTGGTTAATATCAGTAAGACCAATTACATAATGGACCTTCAATTTTTGGGAGTTTTTTCACGTGGGATTTGTTTTTTTGAGGGGTATTTTCACCTTAAATATAAAACTAGTGTCGCATGGTATAAAAACCGCCACTTTATGAGCAAAACATGGCTTCGCTTTTTAAATATTATACATAAACGATGGTGAATTTTTCTTACATTATTACTTCATGTATTTACTTTTTATTTAGTATATGAGTAGGCTTGACATTGGGGATAGACATGTAAAGATATTTGAGCCATTGATCTGACTGACTCCTTCCACTACTAGAAAACAGCAAAATAGCCACGGATTTTTAGCCACGGACGAAATCGATTGCCAACAGTTACGGATTTAGCCACGGATATTCAAACATCACGAAAAAATCTAGCCACGGATTTTTCCGTAGCTAAATATGGAAAAATCCGTGGCTATATAAAATTTTTTAATATTAATTTTTTTTAGCCACGAATAAAAACATTGCTAGAAAATAATTTAATTTTTTTTTAAAAAAGGATACCTAATTTTTTTTTTTTTTAACTTGACCACGGATAAAACTGTGACTAGGAAATAATTTAATTTTTTTTTAAAATGTTAAAAATGGATACCTTAGCCACAGTTTAATCTGTGGCTAAATCTTAAGAAAAAGATTATTTTTTGAACTTGGCCACGGCTAAATCGGGGCTAGGCAATAATTTAATTTTTGTTTCAAAAAAATGGATACTTTAGCCATAGTTTTATTCGCGGCTAAACCTGAAGAATTGTTTTTTTAACATGGCCACGGCCAAAATCGTGGCTACAAAATAATTTAAATTTTTTTTAAAAAATGGAGAGCTTAGCCACAGTTTTATCCATGGCTAAGAAAAAAATTATTTTTTTTAATTTTAAATGGCTCACTTATATCGCTCGATCCAACATTTTGAGAGTTGAAAAGGTTTAAACCATTTTAAAATCATATTGTTTTCGACATGATTATTATATTTTTTGTATTTTATGAGTTAAATATTAAATTTTTTTCTAGAAATACGTTTTTCCTATTTCAATAATATATGTGAATGACTTTGTAGTTCAGTAACAATTGTATACTAACGTCAGTTAACTTGTTACAAATTATTAAGAAATTGGTTTTATTTGGTAGTCAATTATATTGATTAGTTTTCAAGTTGTACTACTCAAATTGTACGGTTACGCCTAAGCTAATTAACGAAAATGCCTAATTCAGAAAAAGTCAACTGATAATTTTGAATATTCACTACTAGAAACGGATCAAATAGCCACGGATTTTAGCCACGGAAAAAATCCGTGGCTAATTTTTGTGGCGAAAATTGGCGCGAATGTTACCGCCACTTATTAGCCACGGATTAGCCATGGCTAATTTGGCTACGGCCAGACCCTGGCTATGCCGTGGCCAAGGGCCATGGGCTAGCCACGGCCTGACCGTGGCTAATTTTGCCACGGTGATGTCGTGGGTAGCTTGTGGCTATTCGCTACGGCCAGACTGCGGCTAACTTAGCCACGGCCTAGCCGTGGCTAGCAATTTTTTTTATTTTTTTTTAAATTATTCTATTTGAAAAGTGCTCAATTTAAATCGTGTTTTTACGATAAATGTTTTCTTTTATTTTCTATTATTACTTAAATAAATATCATAAATAAATTAATATATAATTGATTAATGTTCATTATTGTCTTATAAACAATATATATATATATATATGTAAAACATATATAATATCACACATATAGAAGAGTATTATATATATATGTTCGCTAAATATATAAGAGCGTATATAAGTACGGATGCGAATGATATATATATATATATATATATATAACTGATTAATTGTAGTTATTCTCTCATATATATATATATATATATGATTTCGATTTACGAATTATCAATTCAATTATATAATTATATTATAATTTTCTGTTAATCTAATTAATTTGAAATGTGGATAATCGCAAATTGAAAACACATTAGTCATTGGTAATTTTTAATCGAAAAAATATATATAAATATGTATATATTAGCCCTGTCCGTGCCGTGGTTAATTAAACGTTGTTTTGCTAAAAAAATAAAAAAATTGCTAGCCACGGTCAAGCCGTGGCTAGCAATTTTATTATTATTTTTAAAATTTTTCTATTTGAAAAGTGTTCGATTTAAATCCTTTTTTTACAATAAATGTTTTCTTCCATTTTCTATTATTACTTAAATAAATATCATAAATAATAATATATAATTGATTAATATTCATTATTGTGTTATAAACAATATATATATATATATGTAAAACAGATATAATATCACTACATATAGAAGAGTATTTTATATATATATGTAGGCGCTAAATATATAAGAGCGTATATAAGTACGGATGCGATTGATATATATATATATATAACTGATTAATGTTGTTTATTCTGTCATACATACACACACACACACATATATATATATATCATTTTGATTTACGAATTATCAATCCAATTATATAATTATATTATAATTTTCTGTTAATCTAATTAATTTGAAGTATGGATAAACGCAAATTGAAAACGCATTAATCATGGATAATTTTTAATCATATATATATATATATAGTAGCCCCGCCCATGTCGTGGTTAATTAAACGTTTGTTTGCTAAAAAAATAAAAAAATTGCTAGTCACAGCCTGGTCGTGGCTAGCAATTTTTTTATTTTTATTTTTAAAATTTTTCTATTAGAAAATGCTCGATTTAAATCATTTTTTTATGATAAATGTTGTCTTCCATTTTCTATTATTACTTAAATAAATCTCATAAATAAATTAATATATAATTGATTAAGTTGAATTATTTTGTTTCATTATTTTGTTATAAACAATATATATATATATATATATATCATTTCGAATGATGAATATATATATATTAAGTTGAATTTAAGTTTCACAATTATATTCTATAATGTCACTATATATAGAATTGAAGAGCATATATAAGTACGGATGCAATCGATATATATATATATATATGATTTCGATTTACGAATGATCATTCCAATTATATAATTATATCTAAAATTTTCTGCTAATCTAATTAATTTGAAATGTGGATAAGTGCAAATTGAAAACGTATTAGCTATGGGTAAGTTTTCAACCAAGAAAAAAAAAAGAAATATTAGCCACGGCCTGGCCGTGGATAATCCGTGGCCTGGCCGTGGCTAAAGTAAATCGGTGGCTGAATTTAGCCACGGATTAGCCACAGCCAAGCCGTGGCTAATTTAGATCGGTGGCCGAAGGCCGTGGCTAATCCGTGGCTAACATTTCCTATATATCCAACACTTACAAGTTTTTTTTCCCTCCCCCTCTTCTTCTTCTTCACAAGGGAACCCTCTCTCCCTCCCCACCCCATCCCTGTCCCCCACTCCCAAGGTAGCGCCTCCCCGCGGTCACCACCCCGTTTTCCACCCCTCTCCCCCCCTCCCCCCGCGCCCCCAACAAACCTGAACCCGCATCGCCAACCGGCTGCCGCCACCCCACGCCGCTGGCCGCCCTCCCCCACCAGCCATGCCGACGGCGGCCCTCTCCCACCAGCCCAGCCGCTGTTCCCCCTCCCCTATTAGCCCCATACCCAACCTCCCCCTACCCTCCCTTCCCAAACCCGTCCACCCCCCTCCCCACGGCCCAAACCCTCCCCCCTTCCCCCACCTCGGCCCCAAACCGTCCCCCCTCCCCCTTCCCAAGCCCTAAACCGTGCCCCCCCCCCCCGAACACTCCCATTTTTTTTTGTTTTTTTTGTGTTTTTTGTATTTTAATTTGAAAATTATTGCTAACATTTTTTTGCTTGTTTTGATTTTTTTGGTAATTATTGTTAGGTTTTTATATATTCACAAGTTTGGTGGTTTCAAAATTGAAGGTATATTTTAAATTACCCAAAACTTATTTTGAGATATATGTATTTTGAGAAATGTATATGTATGTATGTTTTAATTGAGATATGTTTTAAATTATCCCAAATTTGTTTACGGTAGTATATGTATTGTTTTTGTGACATTTAGTATTGATGAGTATATGTATGTTTGTTTTATTCGTGAAATATGATTTCAAATATGTTATGTGCGGTTGTACGGTGGTATATATATTGAGTTACAGATTTGTTTTGATAAGCATATGTATGTTCATTTTGTTCGTGAAATATGTTTTTAAATATGAAATACACGTTTTTTCAGTTCTATATATATTGCTTGTGAGATATGTTTTGATGAGTACGCTTGTTTTGTTCGTCAAATATGATTTCAAATACGAGATGCATCTTTGTACGGTGTGGTATTGATATTGCTCTTACATGTATGTTTGTTGGCAAAGTTGAAATATGAACTTCAGTGATGACTAAATGACATAATTATGTTTGTTACAGAAAATGGATAATATACGTGTGAGTCAAAGTTGGATGTACAATCGGTTATTGCTCGATCGAACAGACCTTACGAATGAATTTTTATTGGGTTTGGGTCAGTTTATTGACTTTGCAACCTCACAACTACAATGCAAACTTGACAATGGTTGTTTTAGGTGTCCGTGTTTTAAATGTGAATATGGAAAATACAAGAATGCTAGCAATGTAAAATATGATCTTGTAAAGTATGGATTTCAACCAAATTATTGGTATTGGACTGCACATGAGGAGATTGCTCCAGAAAATTGAAATGTTGATGTTGTCGGTCCAAGTACTTACGGTCATGTCAATATCACAGAAAGGTTAAGAAATTATGAAAATTTGGTCTATGATGCTATGGAACAGACTGATTTTCATAAAAATAGGACGTGGCAGAATTCTGAGCGAAATGCTGTTGGAATGAGTCATAGTATTGAACAACCTCATAATAACAAAGCTCAAAAATTTTATGACTTATTGGAGGCAGCTAATCATCCATTGTGGTCAGGATGTGATTCATAGACAGAATTATCACTGACTCCTCAAATGATGACATTGAAATCAGATTATAATATGCCACAGGGATGCTTTGATAGAATGACTGATCTTATAAAAACATCAAATCCGATAAACAATCATGTTCCCAACAATTATTATGAAACCAAAAAATTAACGAGAAAATTGGGACTGACATCTCTGAAAATTGATTGCTGCATTGAAGGGTGTGTGCTATTTTATAAAGAACATGCTCACTTGGATGAATGTGCATTATGTCATCATCCTAGATTTAAATCATCTAGTATGGGGAGCATTACTCATGTTCCTTACAAAAGAATGCACTACATGCCACTAATTCCACGGTTGAAAAGGTTGTCTACCTCTGAAAAATCAGCCGAGCAAATGAGGTGGCACCATGAGCATGTAGCAAAGTCTGGTGTTCTTTGTCATCCTTCGGATGGCATAGCGTGGAAACATTTCAATGAGAAACATCTAAACTTTGCCGCCGAACCACGAAACATTAGGTTTGGATTGTGTGCGGATGGATTTAATCCTTTCAATCAAACATCTAAATCATATTCTTGTTGGTCGGTTATTATTACCCTTTATAATTTACCTCCCGAAATGTGCATGATTGCCCCATATGTTTTTCTAACATGTTTGATTCTTGGGCCGTGCAATCCAAAGGACAGAATTGATGTGTATTTGCAACCTTTAATTGAGGAGTTGAAAGAGTTGTGGTCAGACGGGGTTGAAACGTTCGATGTGTCAAGGAGACACGCCTTTTATTTAAGAGTTGCCCTTATGTGGACAATTAATGACTTTCCTACATATGGAATGTTGTCGAGGTGGATGACGTGCGGGAGACTGGCATGTCCCATATATATGCATCATACAAAATCATTAAGTTGAAGTATGGTGGAAAAATGACATGATTTGATTGCCATAGACAGTTTTTGCCAGAGACTCATCCTTTTAGGCAAAATATGGCTAAATATAACGAGGATGATGAGGACGAAGATGAAGATGAAGATGAAGAAGACGATGATGAAGACTAAAATTTACTATGAATAAATCTTTTGCTTGGTTTGATTTTTCGTTGCTATGAACATATATATATGTATTTGCTATGATTGTTGTATTGTAATTGATTGAACAATTAGTTAATGTAATGTGAAAAGAAACTTGCTGTGCGATGTGTTTGTTATGAATTTTTTAACACGAATGTAGAAAGGTTCGTGCTGTACGATATTTTTGCTATGAATGCAGATGACAGGTTTTAGAAAAGGAAAGGAGAAGATTACTGGTAGTGGAGGAGGATCCAACCGACGTGGCCTCCACATGCCCCCTACGACGGACATTCACATCCGAGATGATTCGTACGACGACTGTCATCATCACACACCAGCCCCTAGCGAAGACGAGCCGATTAGTGATGATATGCCGATGGAGACTTCCGATAATAATAGAGTTGACGGAAAGCAGGTTATTTATTCACTGGGACATGAGTAAGTTTATTTTTGTTTGTTACTTAAGATATAATTATTCATATCTCGATTGTTGTTTATATAAAAGTAATATTCATTAGGTTCAATCTTGCCTTGGAGACCGTGAAGACGATCACCCACATTTTCACGAACGGGTATACAGAGCCATAGGAGAGGTGGAAGGAAATCCCTTTACAAAACCAGACACATGTGGTTCTCCGAATTCCAAGTAAGTCTTGATATACATACAAATTTTCTTTTATATTTTTTTCATTCATTATTTTATAAGTTATATGTTTTCTCAATGTATTAGAGGGTGTATTATTGGAGACCTGACCAGCATGACACCATTTGGAAAACTTTTGAGCATAAGGGATCGGACCTCCTGAATAATAGGACTTAACAAGGCTCGTCATAAAAATAAGAAGCTTGAATAGATCGGAGATGACACTTGGCAGGAGCTGCAAACAAAATGGGGGTTGCCTAGTTTTCTTAAAAAGAGCATAGTGAACAAAGCTAATCGAGCTTCCGATTCTAGTGGAAAGGAAATGACCGGCCATAAAGGGGGTTCAAGATCTCACCTCACTTGCAACGACGAGTTGGTTAGTATGTGTATTTCATAAGTACTTCAAAATAATGTTTGATAGTGATAGTTTTTTTAAATATATCGGATTAAAATATTATATCTTTTATTACAGGAAGCTCAATTGGGGGAACCCCCGACCGTGGATCAGTCGTTATCTATCTTTACTCTTATAAAGATGAAAATGGGGACATGAAATGGTCTGATGAGAGGGCGGAGCGTTTATTCGCGAGTATTCATTATGTTTCAACTTTAATATTGATATTTTGACTTTGTTGCTAATGTTTCAACTTTAAAACTCGTAGAACGCATTTAAGGAGAAGTGGGAAGAGATTAATTCCCAGCCGCCTCCTCAATCTATTGATGGCACACCCCTACCTCGACCATCCAAGCTCGATGTAAGTCAAAAATGTTCTCAACTTTTTCATATTCTAATATAATATATAGATACATATGAATGATATATTACGGTTGAATCTAATTTTATTCACGAATTTATAGGTGTGGAAGGAGACCGTGGTTAAATCGAATAAGGTTCGGTGGTACAGCGTACTAGGTGGATCACGTAGTACGGGAACTTCGAGCTCTCATACTTACCCCCTGAAATGGGAGGATCCATCCACGCTTGAGTTGAAGCGAAGGTTTGACAGGTTTGAGGAGAAACAATCCTCTGAATTGACTTAGATGAAGCACACACTCCATGCCTTGCTTCAAAGCGTTCAAAGTTTGACCCAAGGTACTTTCGCCTCTTCACCTAATTAGCCACACCCGTCAGCTGGTTCACCTTATGTAAGCCCATACCCATCCAACAGAGGGATTCCCATAAGACTTCATCGGGAGGGCAGCGATCCACCTCTAGGCACACTCCTCCAAATTACATACGTGATGACGAGCACGACCACGATGATGAGAATGATGATGGTATTGGACCTTATTAGACAGACATTTTCTGATATTTTAACAACTTTTATTACGACAAACAGTTTGTGTATTCTCTAACTGCTTTAAGTTTGTAATGTATTACTAATATTTGATGATATATTTGATGTCGGACAATCCGTGATTGTCTTTTTGATTTAATATTTGATTATGCATTTGGTATTGGACGATCCGTGATCGCCATTTTGAATTAATATTTGATGATGCATTTAGTATTGGACGATCCGTGATTATCATTTTGAATTGATAATTGATATAAAATGATGTATTGTTGGAATGTTGGTATTTTTTGATTGGCAATATGAAAAAAGGGTGCAGGCCGTCGCTAATTTTTTCAGTTACATTGGCTTAGCCATGGCCAGACCGTGGCCAATGGATACGGCTTAGCCACGGCCTGGCATTTTCAGAGTAAAAGTGGCCAATTTGGCCACGGTTTGACCGTGGCTATTAGCCACGGCCAGACCGTGGCTAATGGCCGTGGCTAGAATTTCGTGGCCAATAGCCACGGCTTGGCCGTGGCTAATCCATGGCTAATCGTGACCGTGGCTAAATGGCCATGGCCATGGTTAGCCACGCCACTTTTAGCCACGGAAATTTTCCATAGCTAATTGCTTTTTTTCTAGTAGTGATTAGCCATGGAAAAATCCATGGCTAAGAGTCGAAATGTTATTTTATTTTTTAAAATGGGCCCTTAGCCATGATTTTATCCGTGGCTAAGTTTTGAAAAAAAAAATTAAAAATGGTTTGATTAGCCACGGATAAAAATTATTTTTTTATTTTAAATAGCTCACTTATATCGCTCTATCCGACATTTTGGGAGTTGAAAAGGTTTCAACCATTTCAAAATCACATTGTTTCCGCCGGACCGCTGGAGCCCCGCCGCTGGCAACTCCCGCCGGCGGGCCGTGCGCCTGTCTCCGCCACCGCCACCGCCGGCATTGCTCTTGTTGCTACCGGCCGATTTCCGCCAGACCACCGCCACTGCAGCCGCCGTCACCACCGGCAGGGCACCCACCGTCAACTGAGCCCCCACCGCCGCTGCCGCACCACCACCATCACTTCTGGAATAGTATCCCCAAAGTATACAAATTTTTGTAATTGAGGGGATTTGAACTCGTGACCTCAATCTTAAAGCAAGAACTTATTTTATGTTTTTTTTATACTTATTACATATTCATTTGATTATTCTTATTTTAATTTATTAATATATTATTTTGTTTTATACTTGTTACATATTTTTGTTTTGTTAACTTGTTTTAATTTTTTTTAAATATTATTTGTAAAATATTATTTATAATTACTACATATTCTTATTTGTTAACTTATTTATGTTCTTATTTAAAATGTTCTTACACATACAATTTTGCAAAAAAAGAATTTTAAAAAATTAAAATTATTTTTGCATCCAAATGGATTTGAACCTTTGACCTTTACGATAAAAGAGTTGTAGCCCTACCATTAGAGTATGCTTAATTTTGTTTAAACATTTTGCAACCAAAAATTAATATTTAATTTAAAGGAATTTCGGAAAAAAAAAAATAGTCCGGCGGAATAATTCTGCCGGAGTTCAGCCGGAATATTCCCCCGAATTTACCTATTAAAAAAAGTAAATTACTTTTTGCATCCGTTTGAACCTTGGACCTCGAAGATGGAGAGTTATAACTAAACCATTAGGCTATGTTTAAACTTGTGTTAATATTTTGTAGTTTAAAATAAAGATATAAGTCGGCCGAAATTAAAAAAAAAATTCCGCCAGAATTCCCCCGTATTTTGTTTTTTATTTTTTTTTTGGACTTTTCTGAGGGAAAAATTCTGCCGGAATTCCCCCAGATTTTTTTAATTTTTTATTTTTAAATTTTTCGAGGGCAAAATTTCGCCGGAATTCCCCGGGATTTATTTTTTATTTTTTATTTTTGAATTTTTCATGGGAAAAATTCCGGCGGATTATTTCAGATGGTGTTCCGCCGGACTTTTCCGGCGAAAATCTGGCGAAAATAATCCACCGGATTTTTCCCCCGGAAAATGAGTATTTTCCTGTAGTGTAACAACTATATACTAATGTATTATTAATTATCACAAATTATCAAAAAATTATCAAAAAATTGGTTTTATTTGGTAGTCAACCATATTGATTAGTTTTCAATTTGTATTACTCCAATTGTACGGTTATGCAAAACTAATTAACGCTAATGCCCAAATCGAAAAAAGTCAACTGATAGTTTTGACTCTTAGCCATGGAAAAATCCGTGGCTAAGAGTGGAAATGTTATTTTATTTTTTAAAAAGAGCCCTTAGCCAGAATTTTATCCGTGGCTAAGTTTTTTTAAAAAAAATTAAAAATGGCTTGATTAGCCACGGATAAATCAATAGCTAAGAAAAAAAATTATTTTTTTTTATTTTAAATGGCTCACTTATATCGCTCGATCTGATATTTTGGGAGTTGAAAAGGTTTCAACCATTTCAAAATCATGTTGTTTTCGATATGATTGTTATATTTTTGGTTTTTTTTTATGAGTTAAATATTACAATTTATTTCTAGAAATATGTTTTTTCTTTTTTAGTGATATATGTGAATGACTTCATAGTTCAGTAATAATTGTATAATAATGTCAGTTAACTTGTTACAAGTTATCAAAAAATTGGTTTTATTTGATAGTTCAACTATATTGATTAGTTTTCAAGTTGCATTATTCCAATTGTATGGTTACGCCTAAGTTAATTAACGAAAATGCTGGATTCGAAAAAGTCAACTAATAATTTTGACTCTTAGCCACGGAAAAATTCGTGGATAAGAGTCGAAATGTTATTTTACTTTTTAAAATGGGCCTTTAGTCATGATTTTATATGTGGCTAAGTTTTAAAAAAAACATCTAAATGGCTTGATTAGCCACGGATTTATCCGTGGCTAAGAAAAAAATTATTTTTTTTAATTTTAAATGGCTTATTTATATTGCTCGACCCGACATTTTGGGAGTTGAAAAGGTTTCAACCATATTGTTTTCGACATGATTATTATATTTTTTTTGTATTTTAACCATTTCTAGAAATACGTTTTTCCTTTTTCAGTGATATATGTGAATAACTTTGTAGTTTGGTAACAATTATATACTAATGTCAGTTAACTTGCCCTAAATTATCAGAAAAATTGGTTTATTTGGTAGTTCAACTATATTGATTAGTTTTCAAGTTGTATTATTCCAATTATACGATTATGCCCAAGTTAATTAACGAAAATGCCCGATTCAAAAAAAGTTAACTGATAATTTTGACTATTAGCCACAGAAAAATTCGTGGCTAAGAAACAAAATGTTATTTTATTTTTTAAAATGAACCCTTAACCACAATTTTATCCGTGGCTAAGTTTAAAAAAAAATTTAAATGGCTAAGAAAAAAATTATTTTTTAAAAATTCGACTCTTAGCCATGGATTTTTCCGTGGCTAGGTATTAATTTCTTTTTTTGAATTCTAGACTTGGTTATGGATTTTTCTGTGCCTAAGTCTAAGTAATCTGTGGCTAAGTGTTTATATAAAAGCAAGACTTAGCCATTTTCAGATCTAGTTTTCTCTCCCCCCCCCCCTCCTAAAAAAAGGTAATATAATCTTCCTCCCATCCCCCCCCCTACCGGAGCTCACCCACCATTTCGCGGCGTTGCTGTAGCCCCCCTCTCCCGTCAGGCACCTCCCAGCCCCCTTCCCCCACCCCTCCAGTGGGCACGCACCCCTAGCCACCCACCCCCTAGAACCTAGCCCTCCCCACCCCCTCGAACCAAGCCCCTCCCATACCCTTGAACCCAACCCCCCAAGCGCCCCACCCATCCTTCCCCACCCCAACCCCTCCCCCTTCAAACACACACACACACACACACTTTTATTTGTTCTTATTTTTAGCTTTATATTTTTTTTTATTTTTCTGAGATTAAATTTTAATTTTGCTTGTTGTTTTGATTTATTTGGCATTTTTTTAGATGGATCTTATACACATAATTTGTGGAGATAAAGTTTGAACAAGGTATGAATTGTTATGATTTTTGTTGGGGTGAATTTTATTTCGAACATGTTTGGATTATTGATTGTTATGAACAAGTTTAGACTGTTATTAACAAGTTTGTTTGGATTATGAATTGTTATGAACATGTTTGGAGTATGGATTGTTATGAACAAGTTTGGATTATGGATTGTTATAAACAATTTTTGTTTGGGTGAATTTTGTTATTGAGGTGGGCTAAAAATTGGGTGATTGATTATGGATTGTTATGAACAATTTTAAATAATATTATTGGATTGTCAAATAGAGTATATAATTTTTTATTGGGGTGAATTTTGTTGTTGAGGTGGGTAAAAATTGGGTAAAATATGTCTGATAGGGAGTATGTTGAACAATGTGTGAAATAATTTGCTTAGTTTTAAGTCTTTATGAAATTAGACTCCATTTCTAAATACATTATAGTTGCTGAATGTGATATCGATGAATTGTGCTTGTTCTAGTTAGAAAGGCAGAAAGCATACTAGTCTACAAAAATGAATGAAAAAATTAACAAATATTAATGACAAACTTGTTCTATCAAGATATGAAGTCTAGCAGTGACATTAACTTACTTTCGTTTTATGTTTACACAATATGGATATACGGAAAATTTGAGGTTGGATGTATAATAGGTTAACTATTGATCGAAAAAATTAGACCAAACAATTTATGAATGATTTTAATCAGTTTATTCAATTTGCAACTACACAACCGCAGTATATAGCTAATAAAGGCCTTATTAGGTGTTCGTGTTCAAAGTGTACTAACAGAAAATATAAGGATACTAGTAATGTGCGTTGTGATTTGATAAAATTTGGGTTTCAACCTGAGTATTGGTATTGGACTTCTTCATGGTGAGTTAGCTCCAGAAACTCAAAACGTGAGCTTGGTGGTGCTAGTTCTTCGAATTAGACTAATTTTTTGTATTGACTTAATAATTACGAGAATTTGGTATATGATGCTATGGGTGTGAACTCATCTCACCATGGTATGCATTATCATCCCGATTTGAATATCGGTGTGAGTCATGATACTAAGATTTATGCAAACAATGCACAATCTCCTAATATGCAAGCTCAATAGTTTTATGACATATTAGAGGCTGCGCATCGACTATTGTGGCCAGGTTGTGACACTTAGACGGAGTTATCAATGACTGTTTCGACTACAATTTATCACGGGGTTGTTTTATCAAAATGACAGAACTTGTGAAGTCGTCAAATCCATCGGATAATCATGTTCCTAACAACTATTATGAAGCAAAAAAAATAATAGTTAAGAAGCTAGGTTTAACATCGGTAAAGATTGATTACTGTATCGAAGGGTGTATGATATATTACAACGAAGATTCATGTTTAGAGGAATGTAAGTTTTGTAGGCATCCAAAATTTAAACCATCTAGGAGAGGTAGTAGAAATCGTGTTCCTTACAGAACGATACACTACATGCCTCTTATTCCAAGATTGAAAAAGTTGTATGCTTCTTTAAAATCAGCTGATCAAATGAGGTGGCATCATAAGCACAGAGGAGAGCCTAGTGTTCCTTAGCATCCATCCAATGGCCTGGCATAGAAACTTTTCAATGAAAAGCATTCTAACTTTGCTGCCGAGACATGAAACATTAGGTTTGGATTATGTGCTAATAGATTTAATCTATTTAATCATACTTCGTCAAAGCAATAATCTTATTGGCCCGTGATTGTTACTCTGTACAACTTATTGCTAGAATTGTGTATAACTACATCATATATGTTTTTGACATGCTTGATTCCGGGGCCATATAACCCGAAAGAAAGGATTGATGTGTACTTAAAGCCTCTAATTGACAAGCTGAAAATTCTGCGGTTAGAAGGAGTTGAAATGTATAACATTTCCAAAAGGCAAAATTTTCAATTATGGGCCGCCTTAATGTGGACAATCAATGACTTTCCCGCATATGGGATTTGTCGAGATGGATGACATCGGAATGATTGACTTGTTTTATATGTATGAGACAAATAAAGGCATTCAGACTGAAAAATGGTGGGAAGATATCTTGGTTTGATTGTCATCGTCAGTTTTAACCTGAGAATCATCCATTTAGATAAAATAAAGATGCAGTTTTGGAATGACGCCGTAAACGATCAAATCCTTTGTCAGTAATGACAGGCAATCAGATATGGGAAGAAGTGCATGGAATGTCTAAAGTTACCGATATGCTAGTCAAGAATCCAAAATTGCAAGGATATGGCGTAAATCATAATTGGACCAAACAAAGCATTTTTTGGGAATTTCCGTATTGAAAAGACAATGTGGTCCGCCCTTAATTTGGATGTAATGCACATTGAACAAAAAAAATTCGACAACATACTCAACACTGTCATGGATATCAAAGACAAAGCAAAGGATAATGAGAAGGCAAGATTGGACTTAGTTAAGTAGTGTAGGTGGCTGAGTTGCATTTACAAATGATGGCCAATAGTAAGGTGCTAAATCTAAAAGCTAGTTACACTTTAACAAACGAACAAAAACGCGATTTATGCACATTTGTTCAAGATTTGAAGATGCATGATGGGTATGCATCAAATTTCGGAGCTTGTGTTGATCAAGCGAGACTTAGGTGTGTACGGTATGAAAATTCATGTGTTCATGCAACGTTTATTCCCAATAGCATTTAGGGCAGTCCCACAAAATGTTAGGAAGCCTTTAACTGAAATAAGTCAGTTCGTCATAGATTTGTGTTGCATAGAGCTTCGTGAGAAAAGTTTGTCGCAATTGGAGAGGAATATCGCTTCGATTTTGTGCAAATTGGAACGCATTTTTTATTCCATGGAACACTTGCCCATACACTTGCCTTTTGAAGTGGCGATGTGTGGACCTATTTAATATAGGTGGATGTACCATTTGAGAGGTAAATATTTTTTTAAAGATTTACCTACATGTAATTTTTTTTTTT
>CM047878.1:11927196-11952196 GCA_026212405.1 Petrea volubilis
ATGAAAGAGACCAGATCACCACATCAAAAAATAAAAAGCACTAGACACCATAGTTTCCAAAAAAAATCTACCGAAGTTGCATAAGTGCATGCTTGAGCAATTATATTCAAGATTGGCTGTAAGAAGTAACAAGTTGCAATTGAACGCATAATAAAGTGTGTAAAGTTTAGGCCCTACTCAAGCTTTGGCTAGTTTAGTGAGATTTAGGTCACCATTAATTAGCCTTACCTATGACAACAGCACTATATCATATTGATAGAAGCTTTCAAGCTGTAGAAATACAGAAACAAAGCTTGTGCAATTTCAGAAGCTTGTCAATTATATCAAGTGGATCCTGAACAGAAATATCTCAAACTAGATGAGGTAGCAAGTAGGCACAACAAGAAACATTGCTCAAATGATTTCTCAGAGCAAGTAGAATATCTACCCTATTCTCTTAGAAGAATGGAAAAAGCACTAGCAAATTTTATTAATAAAAGCAACCTAAAGACCAAATCTCATTCTGCCTTCATAAACATGAAGCACAACAGTTCTGGTGAAAAAAGTAAATATCACAAAAATGGAAAGAACGAATACAATAGTACGATTTACTTTTCAGAGGATTACAGAAGAAAAAGCACACCTCTTGAGCTGTTTGAAGGACTTTTAAGTAGTAAGAATGATACTGGTTGGATGGGAGAAGAAAAGGAAATCTTCCATGTTTGCTGTCCTGCTCAATAAGAGTTGCCTCAAACTGCTTCCCATTTCGTACAACAAGTTCAACAAGCTTGTCAATCAATCTCTTCAATTCAGGTGGAGGTTCTACAATTAATGCATCAATCTTTGAAGTCATTCCCGTAGTCAAACTCTTTACTTTATCTGCAGCGGCAGAACATAAACGAGATTTCTCTTCCATGCCTTTTACGGTTACAGGTTTAGATGCAGCGATCGAATAGTTCTTCTTCACTGTCAGAACCTTCTCTTTATTGGAAAGAATTGGGTTTCTAGGCAATGATTCATCCTTTGATGCATCTGCGTCGGATTCAATCTTCTTTGAAACATGAGAAAGACGAGAATTGACGGAAGTGTGATCCTCAGGAACATCTTTCTCAGTCTTTTCAGCCTCATCATCCTCCTCTTCCTCTCCAGACCCATAGACAGAACCAAGCAAGGACAAAGCTCCGCTAACACCATTCAAGCTACTGTGCTCGGTACCAGTCTTTTTCTGATCATCTTGAGAATTTCCATCAGATTCAGAATGCAAAAGATCTGGGTGCTCAACAACGAATCTGAAGTATGCATGAAGATGATGACCAGGCATCAAGAAACCAAAAGTCGGATTATCTCCCTGTTTCACCCGCAAAATAATGTCTGACTGCCCACCATGTTTGCTGACAAACATGGCAGTCCTTCCAATTATCTGATGCACCTTCTCTGTAGGCGGCTGGGAAAACAAGCAAGTGCAAGACCAAAACTCTTTTAACATAAGAAATTCAAGAAATTTTAAACAGCATATCAGAACCATCGGATTTAAACTGAGTACTGAGAATTTAGTAACATCAAGCCAAAAATTGATTAGTGAATGGTCATGATGTAACAACGAAAAAGAAGCACTATGAAATGTATTACATAACATTTTCCCTCTTAAACTGATAGTCTTCATAAAGAAAATTTCTACTTTCCAAATCCCACCTGCGCGCCTTGTCATGACATCAAAAGGAAACAAGGTGCCAGTGTACGGCAACCTATCACAAGCAGTCCATCACTGGTCCAAGCATCTGAAAACTTCACATGGCAAGACTTAAAATACATATGCACCTTTGGCAATTGTTATACGCCATAATGGTGATCTCAGGTTAGCTGGTAACAAGATTAATCCCATGCAGAAATGCACAATATTTTCAGATTCAAGACCACAGGCTTACCAAACAGTGAAGGAGGTTTTCAGGAATGGGGAAGGGGGGGACAAAACGAGAAGATTCCATGTCCGCATCAGTATTCTTCTGGTCAGCAGAACATTCATAGTTTCCATAGGAGAAGCCAACAGCTCGATAGCCGGAAGTGTCCGATCGGTGTTCATCCTCTTCTTCATCTAGACATAAGAAAATGTTTAGATAATCATTAGATGGATTACTAACCACTAAAAAAGAAAAATAAGGTCTAAATAAAAACAGGTTAATCACCATGAAAGACATAAAGAAAGATAGTTTCTCGAAGGATTACAGAAACCTTACTTGTAACTGGAAGAAGGAAGACACACATTTTCCATCCTTCCTGCAAATTTGGAAGATACAGTACAGAAGTATGCTACCAGCACAAACTAGATAGCTATTAGACTCCTTGTTCCTCCTACCCTGCTTTTTAAAGAGATTTCAGCATAAATATTTGCTTGACAACAGCCACAATGCCAACCTCTAAACACATATGTCTAGAAATTTCAAAATTTTGCTGGAAGCTGCTTAGTAATTAGTCTCATCCGTTATCCAACACCACGTTAGACATTGACAAGGAACTTTAAGGCTTGTTAAAGCCCCAATATCTTCTGTAAACAAATTTTAACAAGTTCTCTACTGATAGAGCTTCACTGAACCCTATCGGGTAGTTCGATTCTACATTGTTCTTAGCCAGATAAAAAGTTCTTCGGGTCCAACCTCAAGGACATCACGTCAACCATAATATCTAGCTCGCTTAAGCTAACGAAACTAACAGGGAAAAAAAATTAAGCCAAAAAACTGTCAACAGCACCTTCGAAAATTAGTAGACCAAAGAAACGGAAAGGAAGATAAAAATGAATGTATACCTGGTTGATCGGAATGCGCAGGAAGGTCAAGATATCGCTCGTGATCGAGTTGAGTTTCAAGCGATAAGTCGTTCAGGAGAAGAGGTCCCGCGTTGCGTTTGCGGCGGCGCGGCGGAGGAGGGGCGGAGAGGAGGTGGCGAACGTCGTAACGGTCAATTTGTAGGGAGTGCCACTCCACAAGGGCGTCGCCTGAGTTCACGAACCCCACCATGGCGTCGTCGTCAAAGAGCAAGACGTGGCGACCCACCACCTCTAGATCCATTCCGCTTACTGTATTGTCAATCTTCAATTGTTGAGGCTTATACGTTGAGAAGAAGGAATACAAAAGTGCGATGATTCAACTTGAGAAACGCTAGAGGAAAGGGAAAGAGAAAATTTAGCCCATAAGACGATTCAAGTTTTTATTTTAGAAACTAACCCTCAAATTATATTTTTATTTTTTTTTGGATTGAATTTATGATATGGCATTAATTAAGACAAATAAATATATTTATTTATTCAAAAATTTAAACAGGGTCAAATTATAAATAACTTAACTTATATTCGGAGGTCAAATTGAAAATAAATTAACTTACAAAAACAACAAAACACCAAAACCGTGACAAAATAAATGGCCGTTCAAGCTAATCTCTTAAGCTATAAAATGATCTCTTAAGATATATTCTTTTTTTTTTTTCCTAACTAAATCGCTTAAACGACCACTAGATTGTTTAATAGATTATGTTATTCTACTTTGTAATATGATCTCTTAAACGGTCGGCCCGTCAAAAAATATACAGTCGTTCGACCTAATCTCCTAAGCGATCAATCTATCTCTTAAAAAATATTCTTCTTTTCTTACTAAATCGCTTAAATGACTACTCGATCATTTAATAGATTATGTTATTCTACTTTGTAATATGATCTCTTAAACGGTCGGCCCGTCAAAAAATGTACGGCCGTTCGGCCTAATCTCCTAAGCGATCAATCTATCTCTTAAGAAATATTCTTCTTTTCTTACTAAATCGCTTAAATGACCACTCGATTGTTTAATAGATTATGTTATTCTACTTTGTAATATGATCTCTTAAACGGTCGGCCCGTTAAAAAATGTACGGCCGTTCGGCCTAATCTTCTAAGCGATGAACCTATCTCTTAAGAAATATTCTTCTTTTCTTACTAAATCGCTTAAATGACCACTCGATCGTTTAATAGATTATGTTATTCTACTTTGTAATATGATCTCTTAAACGGTCGGCCCATCAAAAAATGTACGGCCGTTCGGCCTAATCTCATAAGCGATCAATCTATCTCTTAAGAAATATTCTTCTTTTCTTACTAAATCGCTTAAATGACTACTCGATCGTTTAATAAATTATGTTATTCTACTTTGTAATATGATCTCTTAAACGGTCGGTCCGTTAAAAAATGTACGGCCGTTCGGCCTAATCTTCTAAGCGATGAACCTATCTCTTAAGAAATATTCTTCTTTTCTTACTAAATCGCTTAAATGACCACTCGATCGTTTAATAGATTATGTTATTCTACTTTGTAATATGACCTCTTAAACGGTCGGCCCGTCAAAAAATGTACGGCCGTTCGGCCTAATCTCCTAAGCGATCAATCTATCTCTTAAAAAATATTCTTCTTTTCTTACTAAATCGCTTAAATGAACACTCGATCGTTTAATAGATTATGTTATTCTACTTTGTAATATGATCTCTTAAACGGTCGGCCCGTCAAAAAATGTACGGCCGTTCGGCCTAATCTCCTAAGCGATCAATCTATCTCTTAAAAAATATTCTTCTTTACTTACTAAATCGCTTAAATGACCACTCGATCGTTTACACAATTCTCTTATTTTAAAATAATCTCTTTATCAATCACTCAATCGTTTAAGTGATTTTATTATTTTTTTGGAAAATATTGATATAAATCCATTTTATTATTCATTATGAGTATTATTATCACTATTATAATATACTCATGACTTCTTTATTATAATGATCATGGTAAATATCATTATATATACTTATATTTATGATGCTAATTTATACTATAAATGATAGTTATAATCATTATAATTTTAGAGATCTTTAATTTGTAGAGAATATATATATATATGTATAGTTTATGAAAATATAGATATCAATTCATCATATCATAATGATTCTATGTAATAATCATAATGATCTTATCATGAATATATTATTATAATGCTCATTATAATGTATCTATGATATCTATACTACAAAAGATATCAATTCATCCTATCATAATGATTTTATGTAATAATCATAATGATCTTATCATGAATATATTATTATAATGCTCATTATAATGTATCTATGATATCTATACTACAAAAGATATCAATTCATCCTATTATAATGATTCTATGTTATAATCATAATGATCTTATCATGAATATATTATTATAATGCTCATTATAATGTATCTATGATATCTATACTACAAAAGATTATTATAAAAGATAGAGTTATGTAATATATACTCTTATAATATACTAATATTGTCTATATATTTTAGCATAATTCTCTTATTTTAGAATAATCTCTTAAGATCATAATGTAATCTCCTAAGCGATCAATCTATTTCTTAAGTGATATTATTTTTTTCAACAAAACCGCTTAAACGGTCACTCGATCGTTTAAGAGATTATATTATTCTACTATATAGCATGATCTCTTAAACGGTCGGGCCGTCAAAAAAAGGACGGCCGTTCGGACCAATCTCCTAAGCGAACAATCTATCTCTTAAAAGATATTCTTTTTTCTAACTAAACCGCTTAAACGGCCACTCGATTGTTTAAGAGATTATTTATTTTACTATGTAGCATGATCTATTAAATGGTCGGGCCGTCAAAAAATGAACGGCTGTTCGGGTCAATCTCCTAAGCGACCAATCTATCTTTTAAAAGATATTCTTTTTTCTACTAAGCGATCAATCTATTGCTTAGAGATTCTATTATCTAGTTTTTTTTTTAGCATAATCTCTTCAACAACCACTTAATTGTGTAAACAATTCTCTTATTTTAAAATAATCTCTTTATCAATCATTCAATCATTTAAGTGATTCTATTATTTTTTTGAAAAATATTGACATAAATCCATTTTGAACTATCTATTATATATATGTATAGTTATATAGATATCAATTCATCTTATCATAATAATTCTATGTAATAATCATAATGATCTTATATATATTAAATCATCTTTATTTAAAACAATATAAATTTATTCTTAAGATCAAATGATTGAAAACATAATAAACAAATTGAGTAAGAGATAAGATAATACGAATTTTTTAAAATTACTATAAACAAAAATAATACAAAGTTTTTTCTTAAAAAAAATAGAAAATTAACCAAAATAGAAAAATACCCCACCCAACCCCAACCCAGGAAACAAACAAGAAATAGGAAGAGAAGGAAAAAAAAAGAACACGCACAATACACGCACATCATCAAATTAAACAATACAAATTGGTTAAAATGTTAAATTGAATACATGATTTATTAAACTATGATGAAAGAAGTTGATTTATATACAGAAATTTGAAAAGTTTTGGCTGGAGGAGGTGGAACGGCGGTAATGGAGCGCGCACTTCGTTGCCACCATTCTATCTCCTCCAGTTAAAATTTCTCAATTTTTTGCCATAAATAAGCTCTCCTTATTATGGGCAAATAGATTATTTGATCAATTTTGGAATCCCATAAAGTTTGAATGGTTAATTTTAATTGTGTGATGGTGTTTGCATGTATTTGTCTTCTTTTTATTTGGTTTTGTTTTGTTTTATTTTTTTGGTTGAGTATTGATAAGTTATTTTTTGTAATATATTCTTTCTTTGGGGTTAAAATATAATTTTTAGAAAATGAATAAATATTTTTATTTAATGATATTTAGGTTTAATTTATAATTAATTATGTATAATTAATAAAAGGGTCATCTACCTAAAAATTAAAACTTGTGGGTCATTCGCTTAAAAAAAACTTGAAAAGGTTATCTATTAGAAAACCTCAAAGGGTAATTGGGAGACGGTGATCTGAAATTTCAGAGGGTATCGATGTCCTAACAAGATTTTCTAATGGATAACACTTTGCACCTTCTTTTTTTTTTTTTTTTTTTTAAAGAAAATGACAATTAAGTTTTAATTTTATTTTATTCATTTATTTTTTTGTCATCTAAGACTAGCCACATATCTTAGGCTAGTTCAACGGAAACAAGGTATTCCAGCACCTTAGAGGGAGGGCATTCCCAAATAACTACACTATTACATAAAGTGTGTCCTAACTTAGCCAAGCTATCTGCACAACAATTTTCTCCCCTATACGTATGATTGATCTTCGCCTCCCACGGTTTCCTCAAAAGGGTTCGGCAATCTTCTGTAATAGCTCCCAATGGATGATTAGTTGTGCTACTATCTGTGATTAGTTGGATAACAATTGTGGAATCTAGTTCAATGTGTAGTTTTGCAATCCTTTTGTCCCACACAATTCTCAATCCTCTCTTAGGCCTAGTAATTCTACTGCTGTGATGGAAATGCAACCCAGCTTGCAAGAAAATCCGGTGATCCATTTCCCAAGATGATCCCGGAGCAGGCCTCCTGCCGTAGCCATTTCCCCATGATAAATCACACTCCCATCAGTGTTTAGCTTTGTCCACCCCACTGCCGATTTGAGCCACTTCACAACTTTTGGTATGTGGTTTATCTTGCATGCCGTTTCCAAGTAAGCTATGTAGATGTCAAGACACGTCCTTTTAATTTCGTTGATAACCACCTTCCAATGATCCCAAACCCCTTGGAAAACTCCCTTGTTCGGAATGTCCACAAGATCCATAAAGTTGATAGGAACATGGTCTGCCATCGACACGAAGGGGCAACGATGTTCCTAAAACGAGCTTCTAAGCATGTGCGGACCCAGTTATGCACCTCTAGACTTCGGAATTATGCCCAATGCATAGGAGCCACCAAATGCTTCCATATTTGTTGTGCTCTCGGACATTTGACAAAAATATGTAGGATGTCCTTGTTTGGTGCGGCACAATAAGGGCATAAATCAGCTTGCGAGAGGCCTCGATGAAACCTCAGGGTGTTCGTTAGTAGTGAGTTATAGTTACACAACCACAGAAGCAATTTCATCTTCTCTTGACATCTCAACTTCCAGACCCATATCCATGAACTCTAGTTTGTAGGGCATGTAGCTTCCCTATTTGTCAACCAATTATATGCCGATTTGCATGTGAACTTGCTGTTAGGAGACCCTCTCCAGATTTGGACGTCATCCTCCTGATGCTCAAGCGATAATGGGACATTCTTAACAGCTTCAATAATTTCTAATGGAAGCGATGTCTAGAGTCTGGAAAAATCCCAAGTGTTATCCAGGGTATAACATCCGAAACTATCATAAGTGCGTCACTTCCATGTATATCTCCTCTGACTTCCTCTCCAATCTTTTGCGTGCTAAGCCAACGATCAAACCAAAAGGATGTGTTTCTACCACTATTAATGCTCCTCACTATGCCCTTCCAGGTGCATGAGGCGTTCAGTTGGGCACCACATTCAAGAATTCCCTTACCTTTTAGATATTTTTGATGAAATATTTCAACCCATAACCATGGTTCTCTCCTCATAACCCTCCCTCCTAACTTAGCGAAAATTGCAGTGTTCATCTTTTGGATATCTCTAATTGCCAACCCACCTTCCTTCTTGCTCTTTAGGATTTTGTTCCAACCTACTAGATGGATTTTTTTTTGTGTCATCCTTGTCGCCCCATAAGAAATCTCTATTTAATTTATCAAGTCGTTTGCAAACCCAACATGACAGCCAGGATGAATGCATTTGGTATACTGGAATCGATGACATCACTGAGCGGATAGTGTCGCCCTCCTCGCAAGGTTAAGATTAATCTCCTTCTAAGAAGACAACTTATATCTAACCTTATCAATCAAATCTGAGAATGCCGTCGCATTGTGTTTGGCAGATATTCTCACGCCCAGATAGCGATCAAGATCATCTGTTCTTCCAATCCAAAGTATTTGACAAATATCTCTTTTGATTCCCGGATCAATTTTGGGACTGAAATACACCTTGGATTTGTTAAGGTTCACAAGGAGTCCAATCGCTTTACAAAACTTGTCGACAACATCCTTGATAGCGCTTGCATTTTTGCATGACGATTTTCCCGTAAGAATAATATTGTCTGCAAAAAATAAATTCGAGATAAGAGGTCCCTTTTGACAAACGGGAGATGCCTTCCATGTCTTATTAATGCGCACTGCTTCTTCTATCAAATACGAAAACCTTTCCATACAAAGTACGAAAAGATATGGCGACATCGGGTCTCTCTGTCTGAGGCCGCACTTTGTGCTTATCGGTTCAAGGGCTTCACCATTCTAAAAAAATCGTGGTTTGACATATGTGACACATGCTATAATTAGCTTAATAACTTTTTGAGAAAATCGAAAAAAGTTGAGCATCTCCTCTAAAAAATCCTAACGAACCTTATCATAGGCCTTTCCCAAATTGAGTTTTATAACAAGACCTCCTGACTTGCTCTTAGATCTGCTTATCGAATGGAGCAGTTCTTGGGCCATAAAAATATTATCCTGCGTCGATCGACCCAAAATGAAACTGCTCTGAAGTGGGCTTATCAAATCCGCCATGAATGGTTTCAACCTGGTGACAAGTAGTGTAGCGATAGTCTTCAAGATCACGTTGCATAGTGCAATAGGCCTGAGTTCTGAGACTGTTGTTGGGTTTGGCACTTTAGGGATGAGGATAATAAAAGAGTTACCCATGTGTTTTGGGACTTTCGCCTGGTAATAGCAAGATTGAACAAATCTAACCACTAATGGTCCAATGAGTTCCAATACTTAGGATAAAAAGAACACTTGGCACTCATCTTGGCCGAGTGCTTTATATGGCCCCATGCTCTTAAAGACACTCAATATTTTCTCTGTGCTCGGTTTGGCTAGTAGCTTCTCAATGATGTAATGTGAGAGTTTTTGTTGGAATGAACTGTCCAAACGAGGTTCGACCAACCCATGATTTGTCCCACAGAATACACTTCTAACAAAAATCAACCACATGATTCTTGATGGTCTCGTGCTCTGAGTACCATTGGCCGTTGACTCTTAGGGAGTCGATTTTGTTCTTACGCCTTCTACAAATGGTGGAAACATGAAAGAATTTGGTGTTTTTTTCACTCGCCTGAAGCTAGTTTATTCTAGATTTTTGAAACCATACAGTTCTTCCTGACGAAGCACAAGGTTGTATTCCTTAATCAAGTTTTCTTCTAAATCCAGTAATGAAGGACAGTAATCATGTGAGAGGCTTTTTTGTATACCATTAATACGTGCTAGTAGCTTGTTTTTTCTCTGAAATATATTCCCAAATCGACTTTTATTCCAAGATTTCATAATAGCTGGTAACTTGCCAAGTGCAATTAGGAGATCACCTCCCTCTCTCCAAGCTGATTCAACTTGATCTTGGCATTCATCGCTAGTTGTCCATGCCAACTCAAACCTAAAGGGCCTTTCAATGATGGTATGTGCCACGCCATTACATATGGTCAGAATTAGGCAATGGTCTGAGTGTGTACATGGTAGATTCAATACCAAGGCCTCTGAGAATTTTAGGCGCTATTCTGTATTCATTAGAGCACGGTCCAAATGTTCTTGAATATTGTGCATCCCACTTTTCTTGTTTTTCCATGTGTACCTTAGTCCTTGGAACCCCAAATTCATAAGACCACAAGCCTCCACCCCCGATTGTAATTTGTCACATCGAGTCTGTGCAACTCATTGTCTGCCCCTTTTTCCTCCAATTATCATGATATCGTTAAAGTCCCCTACAGCCAGCCATGGTCCGTGTATAGTGATACTGAACTATTTCGTACTTTGCCAAAACTCGTCTCTTCTTCCAGGGTTTGGGCTAGAATAAATTCCCGAGCACACCCACCCTTCACCCATCTTAGGTCCAATAACAGCATGGATAGCTTGCGTTGTAGCCAATAGGATGTTGACTTGTATCTGTGTTTTATCCCAAAGCTTCCAAATCCCTCACCTTCTCCTGATAGTCGGAGCACGACAAACATTGTTAACACCAAGATGCATAGAAATCATGGCAGCTTGTTCTTCATTCACTTTGGTTTCCATCAAGAAAATCACATCTGGATTATAGTTCTGGACAATCTCTCTAAAGTTACTTAAAAAATGTGGGCTTCTGGCCCCTCGGCAATTCTAGGATAGAATTCGCATGTCCATATTATAAAGTAGGTCAGGAGTAAGGGGGGGGGGTTTCAACAGGGTTACCTTGGGTTTCCCACAAAATCTGGTGTTCCAATGTTAACTCAGTATCTATTGGCGTACCCTCTCGAGCACACTAAGCCTCATCTCGATCGCTCTCTGTAGTTGGTTGGACTTTTCTTAGGGGATCATCTTGGCTATTGTTGCGATTTGCCAACAAATTGACAAAACTCTCGCCACCCGCACTAGGTTGTAATTCAAGTCTAGGTGGGATGTTAGGGTCGGGGTGGACATTACCATTTCCTGAAAAAAGTAACTCACCCTTTCCTGCACATGAGGGATAACTTCCATGATGAATGTTAATCACACTGTATAGGAGGTCAGAATTGGGAGAGTTTTGGGAGAAGGGATGTGTATTCGAGGTGTCAACAAGATAAAACCGTTGGGCATTGATGGGGACATCTACTAAAGAGGTATTAGGTTGTGCATGGGTTTCCAGTCCTTGGAGGATATTTTTGACATTACCATTATATTGCAAAATTCTGAGGTTGGACTTTTTAGGATTAGGATTTGTGCCAGTTGTCACCAGTCCTTTTCTTGTCTACGTAGTAGTGCCTTGCTGGAAAATTGTGACTTTTCCTTTTGCATAGGGGTGTTGTCCCTGTTCAGAATTACCCAAATTCGTATCAAGAGTGTATGTGTTTGTCATTGTGTCTATTTCTTGTCCCCCCAGACCAAGCATCTCAAACCTGCAGACCTGCCGCCTTAAGCAGACAACTTTTTTAGGGTTTTTAGCTTTGTCCTCCGGATGATCATCCACTCGCCGTACTTCTCCTCCTCAACTTGCATAGTGAAGTCTGTTTTGCCGGAGCTCTGGCTGTCGTCCGTCGCCACGACCATATTATCACCCACTCCCATTTTAGAAACTTTCGTAGGGCAGTTCGAGATTTTGTGACCCATGATTCCGCATTTGAAACAAATAGTGGCTATGTTTTCATATTTGAGTGGAAACAACATCCCATTCACTTCAACCGCGCTCTTCAAGGGTTTGTCAATGTCGATTTGTACAAAAACGTCCAAATTTTCCCTTAGATGCCCAAAATGTGTTGTGGTCCATCTTGAGGGAGGCTCCTAGACTTGAGGCCATGTAGAAGATGATCTTCTCTTTATAATAATCAACTGGGAACTCCGACACTCGAACCCAAGCAACCATGGAGCGTACTTTATCCTTAGAAGGTTGGAACTGCAGGCTCCATTTCCTTGTAACCAAGTAATAGTTGAAAAGGGTCCATGGTCCTTCAATCAAGATGAAGTTAGCTCATTCCTTAACATTTAGTTAGAGCACAAAGCAGCTATACCCTAAATCAATCAGTTTGAAGTCTCCTTGCAATCTCCACATAGTGTTAATCTTAGTAGAGAGCACGTTAAGACTGATAGACCTCCCAAGCAGTTTCAAAATTATGGCATCTTTCAATGGGGCCTGAATCTGAGCCTCGTATTTTGGATCAAGTAGTATTCTAGGAAATGGAAACTCCTCTAACGGTTCAATCACCTTTACCTTGTCGAGATTTTGCATGCCATTATTGGAAAATTTGATTGCCTTACTTCTGTCACGACCCATCAGGGTTTCAAGATAGGAGTTGTATCTAGTCGTTCCTTGATTACGGTGACCATGCTCAGAGATGGAGTCTTCCATATCGTCTTCATTGGTGTAATAAGTCTTGCTCTTTTTAGTGTTGCGAGGAACAAGATCCTCTTCTTCCCATGTTAGAGCAGTGTTGGAGCAGAAGGCCTATGACACCCCCCTCGCTAGGACCGTCCTATACGAGTAGGGCTCACTCAATAATCTTGCTGAGTTCTTATTTTTTTCGAACGGTACCCGATACTTGCATACTTATTTTGCCCAATAACATAACTTCGATAAAATAAACATGCAATTAACTTACATAGAATTATATAGTAATAATCTATCCAAGTACAACACTTTCAATAGTGAGCTTCTGTTTCCCATTAAACTAGTGAATCTTTTATACAGAATAAGGACTATATACCAATGACTTGTAATGCACCGATCGGCTTAACCGAGTTCCCTCAACCTCTTTTCCTGAAACTGAGGCAATGAACAGAAAGAACTTGGGTGGTAAGTCCAAATGACTTAGTGAGGTCGAAAATATACATATAGATATATGTGCAAAAAATAAGATTTATAAAACCAATAAAGTAATGAATCACGAAAAAGTGTGTTGTAATATGAAGCGCGTACATACAAACTTGAACAAGACGGCTCTCCAACTTTATGACTACCCAAAATAGATAAACATAATAGAAACCCTTACGTCTCCTTCATCAAGGAATGGCTTTGACATTAAACTAAACGGAGATGTATCACGCGTCCGTGCAATACATCGCTCCAATCACTACGGCAGGTATCCTCCGGCTGTACGTAGAAATTGGTTTTACAGAATGGTATCATATAAAAGGTTCCATCGACGGTCCGTTCCGCCCGATAGAATTCCTTTTATAAGTACCTGGGCCCAAACTTCCCAAGGGCATCTCCAAGGGTAGACAGAAATATAACGGAACAGATATGGCTCACAAACTATTGATAAAGCAATAATTTATTTTTACACTCGGGATTCATAAAAATATAATTAAAATATGATATTCCAAAAGTGTCAAAAATCATTTCAGGATAGATATAACTGACAATATCAGAAAAGGCAATATTTTCAGATATAACTTGACTTGTAATTCAAAAAAATACTTTTTCGAAATGTAGAGAGTAAGATATAACTCCAGAAGATTTGGATAACATAAATCAGATAGGGTAGGCCTTACAAAGATATTTACTACATATAGTTCAATGCCCCAACAATAAATATAAAAGGCACTCACCTTAAGAGCTTATTGTCTCACCAAGTTTATGAATTAGGTTGACTATGTCATCTTGGTAATCTCCTAGAACTCATGTCAATAGCTAAAGTTAGGGTACTACGTCATTACTAGTAATCATTTTTTAGGGGATAACATGACTACTTGAAGAAGAATACTATGCAGAGATGCACACGTAACAATATCTACACATGCATACATATTCATAGCTTTCAAAATAACTTTAACTTCATATAAGTATATAGTTTATGAAGAACAATCTTAATCTTTTAATTATATAAGTATATACATAGGTTTATGAATAATCCTCAAGTAGGGCTGTAAACGGAAAACCGAAAATTCGATTACCGTCCGCATCCGTATCCGTTTACGAGGTATATTATCCGCATCCGTTTAAAGTGGATATATCCGTATCCGATTATAGGTATCCGAGTAATAAACGGATACGGATATGGTAATTAGATATCCGCTCCGTTTAATATCCGCTCCGATTGTATATCCGTTGGATATATCCGTTTACTTATATCCGTTATCCGTATTCGATAAATTATATTAAATTATTATTATTATTATTATTATTATAACCTTATCTCTTCTTACCCTTTATATGATTTAATTAGATTATTTATTAATTTATATACATTATAAGAATAAATAGAAAAATAGGAATGAATAATATGAATTATATTAATTGCATTAATGATAAAATATACTAATATCTTCTTACTTTTGATGTGCTTTAATTAGATTATTCATATTTGTATATTTGCTATGTTTATAAATTTTATTTTATACTTTAAGAATAAATTAAATGAGTAATACATATTATATTAATTATAATAAACAATAATGATAAAATATACCTTAAATAATATAAATAAAACACTCTAATTGTCTCAAATATTCATAATTCAACAATAAAACCCGAACCCAACCCGAATAATCCGACCCACCCAAAATATGGGTACTATAAATTAATTTTGTTTTTTGAGTCCAAACCCTAGATTAGTATTCAGCCGACACAGGTTTGCTCTCTGTTCTCTCTCTCACTCTCTGCCGTTGCTTCCAGACTGTTACTTGCTATCAGGTCTATAGAAACTGTCTGTGCCTTTAAGCTTGATGTTTTCATTTTTTTTTTTTGGACGATTTTGCTTGCGCATTTGTGTACTGATCAGCTGATTTGTTTTGTTGCATCTTTTGATTTTAGGCGGTGGTTAATAATCTGGAGGATGCACATGAGTTGATTGATACGGCGATATCAACTGCGTTAAAAGAAAGCAAGCCTGTGTACATAAGCATCAGCTGTAACTTGCCGGCGATTCCACATCCGACGTTTAGCCGTGAGCCTGTTCCGTTTTCGCTTTCCCCAAAGTAAGCTTCAATTTCATCCTTTATTTTCTTGATTTGCTAGATTTGATTATGCCGAAATTCCAAATAGATGTTACCAAAATTTCATCCCGTATATGAGTGCTTATTGTTCTAGTTGTAATACTAAGAACTGTTCTGGGGTAATATGGTTAAGCATTGGGCTTGAAGATTCAGGAATTATTCTCTTTGAAATATATTTGATGATGGAACCATGAAATCATGCTAATTTAGGGACCAAATTTTGCATTTCCATGAAAGATATGATATGATACAACCTTATATAAATGCAGGGGAGAGGGATGGCTACCCCCTGCAAGACAATCGGGTCAGTGTCGACCTATCTAAGCAAAACAAGAGCTCGTGTTGTTCGTGATGATATCATTCTAGTATGTGTGTGTGTTATTTGTGCTGTGATCTTTGTTGTGTTTGTGTTTTATTGCAACCAGCTTTTCCCATCTGCTGGCTGTGTGTACCATTTGTTTTGTTTTTTTTTTGCTGCTTATATGTTGGCGATAAACAGAGAAATAATATAGTGTTTACCATGGTTCAAAGTGCAACTGCATTTTTGGTCCCACTTATGGACTAAACTGAACTAAACCCCTGCAAGACCTCCCCTGCTCTGTATCTGGATATATTGATCACTTATTGCACAATGTGCATCTTATTGCAATCCGATTCTTTTATTCAAAGAAATTAATCTGCTTCTCTATCTGCAGATTGAGCAATCACATGGGCCTCGAAGCTGCGGTCGAAGCAGCAGTTGAGTTCTTGAACAAGGCTGTGAAGCCCGTAATGGTGGTGAGAAAGCTAGGAATTTAGCCAATTCCTATATTGCAGTTGCTCTGTTCATGCAGTTTGCTTTGGATGTCACTATATTTACTCTGTTTTTTGAATGGGAATTTTGTTTTGTAGGTATGAGTTCCACAGGGATGCGGGTGAGAAAGCTAGGAATTTTGTCACAGTTTGCTTTACTTTGTGTCAAAGATTGATAGCAAACACTTAGAAGTGAAGGTATGCATGTCTTTTATTTCTTTTAAATTTTTTATTTATATAGTAATAAATAAGTATATAGATAGACTAATGATCATTTTTTTATAGAGTAAATGGATGCACTTTGAAGTACATGATTTGAAGGTTGATGCATCTCATATTGTTTGGTGTAAAAGGTAACTTTTTGGTTATTGTTTTCCACTATTAAATATTAATGTTGGATACAAGTTTTTTTTTCTTTTTTTCTTACTCTTTCTTTTCAAGGTATGCTTGGTGAATAAAAGAAGATAAAGTGCTTGGAGCAAAGGTTTAGAAGCTACTTTGTTAACAATTGTGATTTGTGATCATTTATGTAATGTTGTGTTAACATTTTAGACTTTGATTGTATTTGCTCCTTTGGGATGTAAAATATTCTAAATCTCGGATAGTATTTCACTTAATCATGTAAAAGACTTTGGTGAGATAAAGTTTTTTTTATTCTACTTCATATTGTATTTTCTCTCATATTTCTTTTTTTAAATATGCATGAATGGATAAACAGATTCGGATATTCGGATAAACGAATTCGGATATCCAATCAAATATTCGGATAAACGGATTCGGATATCTAAACAGATATTCGGATAATTGTTAGCGGATTCGGATATTCTGATATCCAAAAATTCATAATTATATTATATTTTAAAAAATCCTAAACGGATACGGATATATCCGAATTCGCAAAATATCCGCCGGATGCGGATTCGGATATAAGTTGCCAATATCCGACAGATTCGGATTCGGATACGGATACGGTAAAATTTAATCGGATACGGATTCGGATACAGCATATCCACTCCGTTTAATATCCGTTTACAGCCCTATCCTCAAGTTACTATATTGAAGCATATAAGTTGGTTTTACATGTATAGGCAAAACATGTATACAAGTATTACCATAAGATAGCCTAGTGCTTACATGCATATGTATATAAAGATATAAATTAACTATTTACATTCTCTAGTAACACAATAGTTACATAGTCATAATTCTATAACATGATGAACTAACTTATACCTAGTATCCACTTTAAGGAAAATATTGCACATATATTCTCACATAATTTCACATAAAGAACATAAAGAACATATATACTTTAAAAAATAAAAGTAGACTAAAACCATATTTTTGAAACAATTATTAAGCATGCTTTCTTCCTAATAGAGTTTAAATACAACTAAAAACATGCTTTCTAACAACTTGTAGCAACATAATAGAGCTTAATTAAAGCATAATAATACATAATGTGAGTTTAGGCATAATAACTCCATGCTTATCATTATTTGTTAAGCATAAAGTTATTGCCCTCAACTTGTAAAGAATGATAATTAATCTACCACAAGAATAGCAACTAGTACTTAAACCCCTAAGTTCCTATACTATTTATGAGATTAATGCAATAATTCTACCTTTTCAAGAGTGTTTGAGGGAAATAAGGGCGTATATAGAAGGCTAGTAGGTATATATGTATGAAAAAAGAAGGGTTTATTGATATATATATATATATATGTGTGTGTGTGTGTGTGTGTATGTGTGTGGAAGATATGCTATAAATAGAGAGTATTTTGTGTATTGAGAGTGGAGTGAGTGTGGTGTGTGTGTGTTTTAGGCGGGATTTCTGTGTGTGTGTGGAAAAATGAAGACAATGGCCCATTTTTATAAAGTTTAGGGCAAGAAATAGGATTTTTATATTATAAGGTCAATTTATAATAAATGAATGATAAGATAAGATAAGATAAAATAGGATAAGATAGGATGAGATATGATAGGATAAGATAGGATAAAATAAGATAAAATAGGATAGGATAAGATAGGATAAGATAAGATAAGATAAGATATTTTTGTAGTTAGCCAATTTGTTTTGTTTTTCAAGAATCTTATCAAGATCTTAGCATTTAAGAACATTTATTAGGAGAAAATAACATTTTTGGATAATTATATATATATATATACATATGATAAAACATGGCCTATTATATAATATATACATATAAATAAGAAAATTACATGTATGTATAGCTATATTTTTGAAATATAAATATATTTATACATATGACTTTATTACAAATAAATTAATAAGCTGTAATTCTTGAAAACACATGTATGTACATGTATATATTTCTCGATTTATATATGTATCATAAATTCAATTGTTTATGTTAAACATAATTATCATATCACATAATTCTCATACAAAATAAAGATCATATAAAATATGCATATAGAACATATAATTAATCATGTACGTATCTCATAAGAACTGGTTCTTTTATATAGTTATTAGACCTATTTGGTGTATAAAAATCGGGATGTCACAACTCTCCCACACTTAAAAGAATTTCATCCCAGAAATTTATTCTTAAGCATTGGAACATGAAAGACATTATGAACTTCCGATAGGTAGACGGTAATGCCAACTTATAAGCTGCTTTTTCTTTCCTTTCCAATATTTCACAAGGACCATCACATCTTAGGTTAAGCTTTCTCTTTCCAACTTTTAAGACTCCTTTTCCTAATTCAATTCAAACTCCAAATCTTTTCTTATCTGCGTAATTCTTTTAGCAACTTTATGCTACTGTCATTCACTTTCGAACTATTTTGGTAATTTCCCATACTAACTTTGGCCTTACGTTTGCCAACTTCATTCCAAAATACTATAGATCTATATCTTTGTTCATAAATTGCTTCGACTGGGTCATGCCAACTATAGTTTAATAGTTAAAATTTGGCTAGTGAGAGGTGTCGATCTCAACTTTCTTAAAAAAAATTAAAGCGTCTCCTCAAGGATTTGTTGATTCTTTCTAATTGTCCACCAGTTTGAGGTTTGGAGGGGAAATATTAGTGTTTGGTCCAAACATTTTGTAGTCCTTGTCAAAATTTAGAAATAAACCGTGGGTTTCTATCTAAGACTTTACTAACCTAGGCACCATGAAGTCCAACTATGTCTTGTTTATAATTTCTGCCATTCTAGATCATACAATGAAGTGGAAACCTTTCATAAATCTATCCACAACTATCCATGTTGCATCATTGCCTTGCTGGGTTCAAAGTAATTCTATGACAAAATCCCTAGTGATATGTTCAAGTTTTACTCAAATATTGGAAATGGTTGTGATAGTCCGGAGGTATACAAAATCAAATCTAAAATGTATATGGCAAAGCTAAAAAACTTTTTTATGCAAGTTAATATGAATAGAGGATTGAAAAGTGGAAGAAGTGAGCCATAAATGTAGTAGGGTTTGCAAAATATTTGTCAACATTTTCAAATCAAATATTATTTAGGAATATACAGGATGAATTAGATATCAAGAATAGCTCATCAATCCTCAAGACTAGCTTCAAAAGATTCTCAGGTTTGGAGTTTAAAAGTGAGAATGGAATAAAAGACTTTTAATGGATCATCATTGATACAACAAGAGTGTGTAAAAGTTTGAACAGCATCTTGGAAGTAAAGAGAAAAAATCAAATTGGCCTGACTCTTACAAGATTTGAGCTTTCAATAAGAAACAAAATAATTTGGAAATTCTCTATATTGTGAACATCTCAAGGAGGAGACAAAAAGAGATGTTAATTTAGGAAACTTTCAAGAGTGCCTTAGAAGTAAAAGAGAATGATTATAAAAATAAAAGCAATAGTTGCTATTGAAGTTATCATTTTAAAAAATAGTCAAAGACGAAATTGGCCTTTTCTTTTTTTTTTATATCAAATGACAGATATGGGTTGTAAAAGATATCCCGAAGTACTATCGATATTGGGAATATATATAAAGGTAGAAATAATAGGTAATAATCAAACTTATAGTTTTAGAAATGAATCACAAAGAGAATATAGGTTTCAAGGGTTCGATTAACATGTATATCTCCTATGGAGATTATAAAAAGTTGTTTTCAAGCAAAATTAATTTTAGAGATCTTTTGAATAAGTAATGATGAGGACATGCGAAAAGAATTGGCTAAGAAACATAATTATTACAAGAGAATCGTTATTTAACTAGTACACACTTCGCCTAAAATAGAAAACTATACTTAAGTTCATCATTCCTAATAGTTTTACCATATATCTTTATTCCATTCCATAATTGCTCTTATTTTCCCATGGTCTATTGAAATTTCCCCTCGTATTCTTACTTAATAATAACTTAATTTCAAATCCACTTTGGAGTATACTGAAACCCCTTGTCCTTGATCAAATAACTCATCAATATTGGGTAGTGGTTACTTCTAATTCATTTGATAAATATCAGGTTGAACCTCTAGTCTAGAAAAGAAATTAGATGATATATAGCTGGGATGGCTTATCATTCTACTAAATGATAGCAAACTGAAAGCGTACCTTTTAGACGTTTATAATTGCAAACACTTTGTTCTTGTATTTGAGAGATTTTCAATATTACTTGCCGGTGTTGGACTCTTCATATATACTATTTTCCAAAGTTCACCATTCATTTCTAATGATACTTTTTTTTCTTTATTTCTTTACTTCCCAAAGGATAACCTACTTAAATAGGAGCTCCAACAAATATACTAGAGATTTTTACTAGAGCCATACATACCAATACCGATTGCCAGGCGTTGGGAATCTAGAGGTGGCTCTTGTGGGCTCAAGAGGTAACTCCCTCACACGTAGCACCTTTTTGTGATGCAATTGTCTATCATGGTTAAGCTTAAAATTCTTAAGTTTTATAGGTTTGAATCTAGGGAACAGATGCATCAACTGTTTACTAAAGCATATATATCACACAAAGATTTACACGAAACTACATATATCACAAATACACCGTGCATATACTTTATGCAAATAGTATGTTCAAGGATATCACTTAAGGAGCATATATATATATAATGATCTAGTCTAAGCAAAACAAAAGAAAAGACTAGACGTTTGCCCCAACCTTAGTTGCTTACTTACGTATGCACTCAAAACATTATGCGGTACAAGTTGGTGCACTATCTCAATTAATCATTTCTTTAAGTTCTCATAGTCCGAAGTCTCTGGACCATAATTATAATGAATAACTTGTTGGTCGGCCGCCCCAACTATTATCCATCATAATTCCAGTACCAAAGACACCACTGTCCCGTGACACATACTTCCTAGTCCGAGGATCTCAGGTAGTTAGCCTGGGCTCTGATACCACCTGTGATACCCCCTTCACTAGGATTGTCCTATACGAGTACGATTCACTCACCTGTGACATCATGAGTCTGTCTTTTGTTATTCTACGATGACATTGTCTCTTAAGAGATAACATTTATCCATTAGACATTTGTGCCTTATCTTTTTCTTTTTTTTAAGAGATTGTTGCCATCCATTAAAATATCACGCATAATTTTTTTTCTTTCTTGTTTGTTATAGTGCAGTGACCATGCAACCGTTTGTTGTTGGTATCGAATATGGCGAGTAGATGGAAGAAGATAATGCTTGGAAGTGGTGCGATAAAAGAAAAGTTACTACATTATGGTGACCATCGAAATTACTTTTCAGTCGTTGGTTAATGAAATTATTCGTAGGGTTTAGTTAAATTGCGCGCCGGGTGATGTGCACTTGAAGTATATCATAACAAATGTACCTCCTATATACAAAGTACATCCCTGTGAAATAAATTCAGATGAAGACTTGAAGATGTACATGAATGATGTATTTGCTTATGGTTGGAGACCTCTTTTGAAAGTTTCTATTGTTGATAATGTGCGAGAGACCCAATTTCAATTTCAGTCGTCAAATCTAGGGACTAACCTAGAAGATAATGATAGCGCACCTTTTTTAGTGACTAATAATTCAACAATTGATTGTAATTTAGGTGGTAATTATGATCGTACACCGGATACAATAGTATATGTAGTACATAAAAACATGACATTGAAGAAGAAGATATTAATAAGGATGTTGATGTGCATGAAGAACAACACAATAACATTGTGGTTCACAAACATACAAGTGAAGATGTTGACGCACAAAAAGCTAATTGTGATGGAGGGGAGGAAACCGTGTCCACTCACCGAATTCTCGTTGAGTGAACAAAAAGAAGATTAATAGGAAGTGGGTTATGTAGTAAGTGGGACGATGGATCAAAATTGTACGTAGGCTATGTGTTCAATAACAAAAGTAAAGTAGTGAGAAAGCTAAAACTTATTGCTGTGAGAGGAAACTTCGAATACAAAACCCTGAAGTCTACCAAGTCATTATATGTTGTTCAATGCAAATCCTCGAATTGCACTTGGAGGGTTCACTATGTTCGGTCTGAAGAGTCAAAAAAATTTGTTGTCAAAAAATATGTACGTGAGCACGTATATGGTCTGCAAGATATTTCTGGATAACTTAGCCAAGCTTCGGCCAAGGTAATTGAGGAGTACTTTAAGCACTTGTTTGCTGATGGCAGTGGCCCTTCTATTGATCATATGAAGATACTACTGAAATCAAAATTTGGATGTCGTGTTAGTTATTGGAAATGTTGGAAAGGTTGACAACATGCTAAGGATTTTGTAAGGGGTATACCAGAGCATGGGTATGTAGTTCTTGAGGCCTGTCATTATATGTTAGAACTAGAAAATGAAGAAAGCATAGCAGATTTGGTTCTCGACTCCTAATACCGATTTCTGTGTTTTATTGTAACTTTTGAATAATGCATAAAGGGTTTTCCATCTCTTAGAAAGGTTATAGTTATTAACGATTGCTTTCTAATTGGAAAGTTTGGTGGTGTGTTGCTTGTGGCAACAGGACAAGATGATGAGAACTATACATATCCTATTGCTTGGGCTGTGGTAGACCTAGAGAATCACCGCTCATAGGAGTGGTTTTTTGATCATCTAAAGGTAATAGTGCTTGATAGTGCACAATTGCTCATAATTTCCAATAGATATGCTTCCATCAAGAAGCAGTTGGCAGTGTTTATCCTAGGGCACATTTCAGGTATTGCATGAGACACCTTGGGGAGAATTTAAAGTAAAAGTACAATTAAGTGCGGAAAGACCCTCAAGCTATATTATTTACCAGCTAAATCTTATAAAATTGAAGAGTTCGATGAACATTTCGATCAAATTCGCCACGATAATATTATGATGTTAGCTTGAGCATGATGTTAGCTTCCACAAATGGAGTAGGGCTAATTTTCCTAGAAACAGGTACAATATTATGATTACTAACATTGCCAAGTCTATTAATGCAAGGCTCTAAAAGAGAGAGAGTTTTCAGTAGTTGCCCTTTTCAATGCAATCCAAAAAATGTTACCTAAGTGGTTTCTTGCACGTCGTAAGGAAATGGATGAATGAACACAATTTTAGTTCCTTCCAAAGAAAAAACCATTGCATGACAATTTGGATAAGTCCACATTACTTGTAGCAACCGAATTGAATGTGCACGAGTTTGTAGCACATGGTCTCCGTCCAGATGCGAAAGTTGATCTCTATAATAAATCATGCAGATGTAGAGTTTTTGATATTTAGAAATTCCATGTCCGCATGCAATAGCTGCATTTACCCACTTGGAACTACCAGACTTTGGTAGGAGAATATATGCATTATGCTCACGTGTGTATGAAGCCGAATATCTTTTGCACGCCAATACCGAAACAATATGTCCTATTATAGTGGAAGAGGAGTGGAAGGTTACGTAGGCAATAGTAGACATTGTAGTTAAACCACCATTTGTGCAAACATCAAAAGGTAGAAGAAGAGTGAAGAGCATAAGGGTTGCATGTGAGGTGACCTCAAGAACAGAGAAGAAGTGCTCACAATGTGGCCAAACAGGCCACAAGAAGCCAAGATGTACAGAATCTGTAGGCAATTCATGTTAAATATTTTTAAATGTTGTAAAATATTGCCAAATTAACATGTGAAATGTGTTCATCGTATTAAACTCTGTATAAGTTTGTGAAATACAGGTGAACTATATAATTTTAATGGAGATTTAAACTGTTGTCATAAAGTTGAAAGGAATTTCTCTTAAAGGATTAACATCACATTTAAGAGAAAACACGGAATAGGGTGACCGTTAACTACGAACGGTCGAACTTATATTGTATCGTTAAAGAGATAGGCCAGATCTTTGAAATGCTGTAAGTTTAATGCTTGCGTCGTCCAGGAAACCATGGATATTTGCATAATTTATCCTTTGTTGTGCTTTAAAAATGATTGTTCTCTCAACTTAATAGGTCTCTGGCAACACACAACATAAAACTACAAGGGTAAAAATTAACGCACGATCATGTTATTTTTCATCAATTAAAAGATGACGTATAACGCTTAAGAGATAGTGTCAAAAGGCCAAAAACATTCGTTATCTTTAAAGAGACAAAGAGATATCTAAGAGATCTCTGAAATGTTGGTACATCAACGGTCCGGTCATGTACCTAGCCACGGTCGTTGGTGGAATTTAAGCTCTACCATTCTTTACAAATGGCCGTTTTATGAACTACCAATGTCTCTAAGCAACGCATCACATAAAAAGTGTAGGGTAAAAGCACAAACACGACCATTTAAATTAATCAACTAAGAGATAACGGTGAACACTTCAAAGATTTTATTACACTACCTTATACAGTAACTACAAAGAGACACAGAGATCTCTGAACCATTGCATTACAACAGTCCGATCGTCCAACATACCACGACCGTGTTTCGTAAAATGCCTGTTTGTCGAACCCATCGCTTAAGAGATTCAGTAATAACGCTTTCATGAAAAA
>CM047878.1:11952696-12001841 GCA_026212405.1 Petrea volubilis
TTGGGCAGTAGGTGCAGCAGGAGCAGAGGTCATTGGCTAATGAAGAACCAAAATGCTAGCCAAAAGAGTGGTGACAGCGGCCACCGTGGTCGAAGTATTCTTAAAAGAAATGAAGTAAAGCCATTAGCAATTTTATCAAGATGAGGGAATAACTATACAACCAAGCCAGGAGGGAGGTACCTTTCCCCTCTATGGTCATTGCATGACTCCAAAAAGGGGCAACATGGCCATATTATTCAACTCGATAAATACCCACGAGTGCATCAGCAAAAAACCCGTTGAAGGTGACCTCGTTAAGGGGCAGGTCAAGTACAATAACCCAATGTACAAAATCAGGTAAGGGTGGAGCAGTAAAGCACAATGGTGTATAGAAGGTAGACCAATGTGGGGTGTTATGTTCCAGTCTCTTTCTAGCCTTGTAAATATTTTCTTTAGCTTTAGCTATATGAAGTGCTTTCAGTTTGTAACAAGTGACTGAGGCTTACTTGATGCATTGTTCACGTCTACATGGATTCCAAGTAACATGATAAAACTTTTCAAATTTTGTTGTACCTTTATTTCCTGCAATAGGCTTGGCGGGGATGTCCTTAGGGTAGGCCACATTGATGGAAACCTTGTGTGGCGTATTGGAAAAGGTGAAGCGAGCAGCCAGTGCATGTGCAGGCTCGGTTCGAGAACGACTAAGATAGCTATTCCACCAATTCGAGAAAGCTTCAATTGCCTTAGGCTCCATAGAAAAATATGCAAATTTAAAGTCATTTAGGCAACGGTTCTTTCTATCAATGCCTTAAAGATTCCTACCCACGGTTCTTGTAGCAATTCATTTTGAAGTGGGAAGCATTGATAGTTGAAGTGGGAGCAGGCAAGGATTGAGCCAATCTAAATTGTTGTGCTACATAATGCGGGGCATACGGAATGACACGGCTAGTAACCATAGTATAAAATCGATAGCCGTAAGGTAGATACCGTGCAACCAAGAATGATACCCATCCGTCAGGTAGACGTGGACCCATGACGGTAAAATATTGAGTCCCTAGAGCGGAGGCAAGTCCATTCAGACTCACTCCTATCCTGGGGTAGGTAGAATTGATCAAAAGCCTACTGGGGGTTAGTGGTTGAAATGGTAGTTTACGCCAAAAAGCTAGCAAATAGCTCTTTAGACATTCTCACTTCTCTGGACCTACCATACAGATTTGGGAAGTAGGTCTGAAGCCACATTTTCACAAACCACAAAACCCTATGTTGGATTTCTATCTTTTTGGGGTCTTCCTTCACTTTGGTTAGCTTTCTTAAACCCTTGTAAATGAAGGCTAAGACAGCCGGGCGAGAGCTAATTCGGCCCCGGAGCTAATGCCCCAGCAATATGATAAAATTCTATAGTTTCTTAACAAGATTGACTGCAAGCCATAGGGCAAGAAATCTGATATGCTCATCATTTAAAAAAGATGTGGATTTGTTAACGAAGTGGGCAATAATGTGCCCATAGCTAGTCATAGCTTTGGACACATAGGGATGAGAAAGTTTGAGGATTAGAAGGTCATACTTCATCTTGACACTAAATAAATATTAAGTCGGCGGGTCTAAAGCTAACCTCTCTTGCTAATCTAGAAGAGTTGGGGTCTTTGGCCCAGAAGCAAAATGGTAGGTATTACGTATTTTACACCAGAAAGGCATAGTCGCCTGAAGGAACCTAAGATCAGGGCTATAAAATTACTTTGTCACTCAAGTTAGCTCATAAATCCCAATAAGCTTCCAGTTGTCGATGTGCACAACTTCAACCTAATTACACCAAGTCACGAAGTCATGATAGATGGTGGAATTGGGGGACCCCGACCAATTATAAAACGTATTCTAGAAGGCATTGCCCCTTAGGAAATGTGAGGAATTCTTTGAATGGCACCTGATAATGAAGATGGTCATGGGGAATCTCGCCCCAAAGAATGGAGCCAATGGAAAAAGACTTCTCACAAGGGAATAGAGCAGATATGTTGGTTGCCATTGCTAGAAAGTTGTAGGAATTGGATCAAAGAAGGGGAAGTTAGGGTTTGAGATCAAGAGAGAAAAAAGGAGTTCCTGGAACAATTGTGTGTGTCTGTGTGTGTGAGAGAGAGAGAGAGAGAGAGAGAGAGATGTATGGTAAAGTGATGTATATGAGGGATTGATGTGATAATTATAAGGAAGAGAGGATTAACACTTGAGAGCTTGGAGATAAGTATTGAAGGAAGTGGGGAAAATGGTGGAAGTAAGGAGTTAGGATTTAAATAAAGTTCACGAGGAAGAAGGAAGCCATTATTGAGAAATGACTATTTTTAGGAAACTCAAGGTGTGCCAACAATGGCTCTATTTTAAAAATTGGCAAGGGAATTTTGAACCTAAAATAAAAAGTGGATGCCATTCTTTCACAAAGGTATGTGTGTACATATATATATATATATATGTATAAGTATATATTTCCTTGCTTTTATTTCTTTATATTTTTTATATATATGTGTGTGTGTGTATATATATATATGTATATGAATAAATAAGTGTTTGCATGTTCTATTTGAGATAGGTGTTTACCAAGCCTCAGCCAAATTTAGCATTTGATCAAGGATTACGGGGGGAATCGTTTAAGTCCAAAAATGAGTTTTTCTATAAATTCGGAGGGAGCCAATTCTGGCCATGCTGAAAAGAGAAATCAATTTTTGTATAAATTAGAAGTAGGCTCAAATCACTCCGACGCAGACCACGGCCAGCATGTGTCGAGGCCAAGGATGAAATTTTTTAGCAAAAAGATGATGGCCTAATCGGCCAAGGGTGGAAATAAAAATAAAATTGAAAAAAGATAAACCAAGTCAAATTTAAACCCCTCTACTTTTAGGGGTCGTTAGGGGAGAAAATAACAAATAAGTAAAAATGAGCATTAGCATAACTAAAGGTGCCAAAAATAATGGCCATGTGGGTTTGAAGAGTTCAAATTTCAAATAAATGGCATAACTGCCATATTTGAAAAATAAGAAGCATCATCCATTTCAAATGGTCAAGTTGAATAAGTCAATCAACTCCAAGAATAAAGGAAAAGTGTTTGCAGCTTGAAGCGTATAAAAGGGAGCCGGATTCATCAACACAAACAAGTCTACACTACAACAAATCAACAACAACAACACTTCAATCAAAAAGTCTACACTTCTTTGATTCTTTCAACTCAAATGAATCAAGATTAGCTTAGTTCAGTAGGTGGAAAATCGTTATGCGAGTGTTCGTAGTCATGCACATTAGGCTCGAGATGAGGTTATCAATGCATTCACTCAGTTGCGTCACGAGGTCGTAACCATCGCTTACCCATTTTGGGCCCGATTTAGGATCAGATATCAATGCACATGTTTGTAGATGAAGCCTATAATATCCGTGGTGAGTAGCCATCGACTTTCAATGCAGCTTCTCATTTTAAAAATTTTAGACCCTTTTCGATCCCTTGAACACTAAATTTTAAGTTCTACATTCAGTTGTAGGCACATAGAATCTTAGGGGTATTGTTTGCCTACTTCAATGCGATCATTTTTCAAATAGAAGTCAAAGGAGCCATTTATCAAAATCAAATTGAAAAGACTTTACAATGTGTGTTCATTTGTATACGAGCACGCCCACACTAAATACAAACTCACTTCGAAGTTGTTGTTTTTATATCGAATCTAGTGATTTTGAATACTGTGTAAACATATTGAATTGGCACATGCCCACTGAGCAGAGTTGTCAATTTTCACATATAATGTTAGTAAGTTGGGATGCCAATCCCGTGATCAACCCATAGTGAGCAAACTTTTATGCAAACATCTTGCCAAATTCAAATAAAAAAGTAAGAAAAAGAAGGAGAAAGAAAGAGTAGAAATTGATGGTACTATGAAAACTTTAGGGGTACCAATGCATTGATTGGCATCAAAAAGGAGAAAGAAGAAAGTAAGAAAAAAGGATAAGAATCAGCAGCGTGAACATTGGCAAGAGAAAGACAGAAACAATAAACATCAAGAAGAAGAGCATGCGCAACAATATAAGATTTGGGAATTCAAATCTAAGATTTTGGAGAAAATATCTTGCGTTTCTGGTGTTGTGATCCTTTTTTCTTTTCCAACTCATAGAGCTCTCAAAATTTTCCTACAAATGGGGGGGGGGGGGGGGCAATCAAATAGCTAGGGAATTTTGGAAAAAAAAAGTAGAGCTTAGCTCTACACTTCATATTAAGTTTTTCTTTACTTCTTGTTATTATTTTGATAGTTTTAAAATGAAAGGAGAGTTTAGGCTAGAAATCAGTTTGATTTTTCAGTTCCAATGTAAAAGACGCATTTTTTTTCTTTTGACTTTGTATTTCAAGTATGGGATGGTCATCGTAAACTTTTTGAAATTTACTTGCTTTTTATATTTAATTATGGAATAGTCTTATTGTTGTTAGGGATTGATGTAACTATATCCTATGTATATTTTAAGGTTTGACTTATATAAGTATATTATTTTTATTTATGAAAATAAGTTTTACATTTTTAATACCCTTTTCTACTTGGTGATCTTGTAGGCAGGAGGTATGGTTGGTCGATAGAAGAAGATGAATGATGGATGGAGTGAGATCGTTGCGCCTATTTACATATTCATATTGGTTGGTGATAAAGATATTTTTAATTGATTGGTTTTAGTTTGTTTGGCTTACATTATTCGTTGATGTGCTAACTTTCTTTAGAATATATGTTGTTTTTTCCAATTAACATCTAATAGTTGTAGGTGCCTACGTAATGTGAAATTTTTTGATTTTTGTGTTTTCTATATAAATTTAAGTGCCCTTGTCTTGGTTGTATGATACTCGATTTTTGGGTGGTTTTGTTTGATTGCATAAATGAGTGGTTTGGATTGTAAGGACTAACTAGTTTTTTAAGCCGTGCATTCTTACCATTGTTTTGTCATTTTAGATTAAAATTTTCATTTGCAAGCAGAATTTTCATTTGCAAGCAGAATTTTCTTTTACAAGAATTAATCTCTTTTCAAAGAGATTCAATTTTCATAGTGTTAAATGTTTTTTATATTTAGTTTAAAAATAAGGGGACACTCATGCAGTAATTGTGAATCTTAAACACGATGGGGTTATTTGTCATTTCCACTAAAATTAGGGGGGGTGAGTGCAATTCTTCCTTGTTATTATGATAAAAATGAAGTTTTTTTTGTTAGGTATACATATGTAGTTTTTGCTATGAACTTGTAAAGTGGAATGCAGGAATAGTGGGTTTGTTTTTTTTACATACGTTAATATGAAAAATTGAAAAGGAAAAGACAAGGAAAATTTGAGAAAACAAGCTGGAAAGAACAAGAAATATTCTCTTATGTCATTTTTTCTTGAAAATTCCCTACTAAAAGCCTTCATACCATGCAAAATATGAACACAATAAAATAGGAAATCAAAATAAGAACATGTTTGCTCAAAAGAAAAAATAGGAGAAAGCATACATGTAAACCTCACAGCCAAAAAATCATCTATCGGGATTGGCATCAGAAGCACCTAATTTTAGGTATTTTCCTACAAAATCACAATACAACATTTAAATCCATGGCCACAAAAAAATCCGTTGCCAAACTTAATTTTTTTATAAAACATTTAAATGGGCCATGGAATTTACGGTGGCTAAATATAAGATTTTTGGAAAAAATAAAATTATTATGGGCCATGGATTTATTTGTGGCTAACTTTATTTTTTTAAAAAAATTGTTAGCCACAGAAACATCCGTAGCTAAACAACCTGTTTATTTTTTAATGCATTTTATTTTAATGCATCCCTAAACCTGCACATTTTTAACAACAAACCTAAATGCCAACCAATTAAACGAATACTAACATAATTATACAAATACAATAGTATAATACAATCAATTATCCCAATGAAACATATATCATCCTACTATATATTACCCTACAATTCGTAATCATCAAATATATATACTAATAATTAATAAAAGTGTATCAGTATTTTTCTCCCAAATAAATGCAACAAAATACATATATACCAATCCCTAATAGTCATATGCACCACCGTCACCGCCATCATTATCATTATCATCTCCATCATATCACCACCCTTCCATCATCACCATCGTCGCCTTCGTTTTCATCATCAGCAGCAACAGGAGCAAACGAAGTGACCTTATCTTTAGCTAACGTGCAAAAATAACATTCATAATTTTTATAAAAGAGTACTTAGCAATAATATATAAAGATAATTTTTAAATAAATGCTTGCACTCAGCAATATTGACTTTGCTCGCTCATTCATGTAATGCTCATTTGGAGATGCTCAAATGTTTTGTCAATAGAAGGACGAAGTCCAAGTTTATTCATCTACAATAAACATATATTAACAGAGTCTACATGAGATAACTTTCTAAAACATAAGAGCAAGGACAACATAAGATAACAAAAAAACAAAATTGCACCACTTAATTAAATAAAGTAGAAAGAGTAAACAATTGCTTATCAAATGATCTTGCCACCTGAGATGAGATCTTGAACGTTCCTTATTGCCAGGGAATCCCTTTCTGCCACAATTTGATCCTCTGTTTGCTCTGTTTTGCTGACTGATCCTTTGAAATTGTGGCACACCTATGGATGGCAACGGGACGGGTTTGGCCAAACCCGGGACCCGCCTCGCCGGGGAAATTTTGGACCCGCCTCGGACCCGGGTGGACCTGCCGGGTCCCGGTTGGACCTGGTAGACCCGGTTTAAGTTTTAAACATAATTAAAAAATATTTTTTTTAAGAAAATTGATATTATTACAACTTTATAAATATGAAAAAAAAAATAATGGCACTATTAAAACATCATTATCACATATTTATTTGTACATATTTTGAAATTATAACTTAATTATTAATGTTATATAATTATTTTTATATACAAGAGTATCATATTTATTTTTTTAAATAACTATTTATATAATATATACTTTTATATATGAAATATAGATGTATATTATATAAATTTACATAAAATAATAAATAAAAATATATAACCGGGGCGGTTCAAGGTTCAAAAAGTGAAGACCCGGGACCCGCCCGGGACCCGGTTAGGAGTCTTCAAACCCGCCCCATTAGGAGCGAGTCCGGGTTCGGGTCTAACCCGGATCCATTGCCATCCCTAGGCACACCCCATATCACCCATAATGCAGCCCATGATTCTTCCCCTATCCATTCAGGCCTGTTGTTCTCCCTGCGTGCTTTAGACAACCTATTTTGTAAGATCTTGGAACCTTTATCCTTTAAATTCTCTCAAATTTTATTTGACTAATTAGGCCTCCAAAAGAATTTTTTTCTAAAAGAAAAAAAAAATCATATATAAACTTGTTGTAGTAATATGCAAATTTAGTAATCAATTTTCAATCAACCTAAACTAATGCACAAACCCAAAAATGAGCAAACCACATTTGCCTCATCTCTTTGGGGATCTTCTTCCAAGTAAGCCATAGTTTTGTGAAGCCATTCTCGATGAGGCGTCAAATCTCTTCCACACATTTTTCCTCTTGGTCAAACCTGTTTATGCAAGTGCAAGAAAGACTATATAAGAGTACACATAAAATGTATAGGATAGATATCTATTTATTGAGAAATATATAATGTAAACTAATATAAATCAATTCACTTACTCCTTTTCTCATGGCACGATTAAAATATGATGTTCATCCGTACATTTTGTTTGAGACACGTCGGTAGAAGGGGCTTTGTGTATCGGCGTCTATGGGGTAGACCTATAAATCGGGGATGGAGAACTTGATCTAGAGCTACCCAAATTGATAGGTGGGGGCATATGCAGATGAGACCCTATGTCCGCACTTTTTTTTTTTCCCTTTTTCGATCATCTATTTAAGATTTCTCAACAAAGAATATATAAAATTAATAAAGTTATGACAATACACAAGAATTCATAAAACGTTAACTATGCATAAATACATAATAACAATTCACAAGGATACACAATAACATGTCCATTATCTTCTGAAATATGTTACGTCAACTATTAAGAATAATACAAATAATTAAAATGTCACTTCTATCTATCATCTTCATCGTCATCATATTCAATTGCATTATCTCCTTTGTTGTCATCTTCAAGTTTATCGTCAAATTCATCCTTCTCATCACTTTGGGCAGTTTCCATGTTAAATTCATTATTGTCAAGATTCACCTCTTTTGCATGACAAGCACCATCTACCAAAAGACCCATAGGTTCATTATCGAGCACAGAATTTACAATAGCGAAGGTTCTTGCAATGGATTATCAGTAGCAATTTGTTGATTTGCTACTCTACTTTGTGGTTTGTTTTAATTACGAAACGCCAATGCAATTTATCCCTCCTTGTGCCCGGATACAATACATAATATACTTGGGATGCATGTTATGCAAAGATGAATGGATCATTTGTTGGTATCTCTCATTTAGTTTAATCTTTACAATGCCATATTATAGGTGTATCTTCATACCCTTATAAGAAACGGAATCAAACCAATGGCATTTGAACAAGACAACCTTCTTGTTGGGCACACCAAATATTCTAACTAAATCACTTCTTTAAATATACCACAAATTTTGATACGTTGTATGGTCTCGTCTATATGGAAAACATATCCATTCACAATGAATTGTGGCCATGCCTTAACCTTATGCATTGTTCCCCATGCCAAATCATGTAGATTTTGACTAGTGATATTAGTTTTGAGATCATGCACCTACATATACAATTATAACATCATAATATTTATAACAAATGTTTTTATATACGTATATCTTTTAGGGCGAATTACATCTATCTCCCCCGAGGTTTGGCGAAATTATAATTTAACCCATAATTTTTTGTAAATTACCAAAAATCCCCTACAGTATATAATTACAAGTGATGGATGGAAAATGTATAAAGTCCGTTTTGCCCTTTAAGTTCCGGATTTTTTTTAATATAAAGTCATTTTGAAAATGACCGAAAAGCCCTCCTATAAGTATACTGATATTCCCGCTATACCAAGCGTCATTAAGAAGTCTCTCCCCTCTCTCTTTGAACGTGATGATGAAAAGCCTCATTTGAATCCTTGTGGGTTTGAAGACGTAAACTAGATAGAGCACAAAATTGTGGATTGAACTTGTCTAACGCGAGCAAAAATGAGGGTTTCACCATTGGGTTTGGTGGGTTAAGGTACGATTTTTACCTTACATAGCTATGGTTTTTTTATTTGTATGCAAATGTGTATTTTTGTGGGGTTTCGTTATGTGTTTTTTGTTTTTGTTTCATTATTTGTCCGAAATGTGTGAAATGAATCTATATGTTCTTTTTTTTGTGTGTTTTTTGTGTGTTTTTTATTTTGTTTTGTTGGTATTATGGTTTTCATATTTGATGTATGTGTTGTGCATGTCATAGTTGTAGGTGGGGATGCAAACAAACCGAGCCGGCTTGACAAAAGTTCGAGCCGAGCTTGTATAAGTTTCGAGCCGAGCTCGAGCCAAGTAGTTCTTGTTCATAGGGAGCTTTTATTTTTTTAATATTTATTTTTATTTTTATATAATTATATATATAATTATAAATAATATATTAATTTTCGAACTCGAGCCCTACTCAAACATACTAAAATATTTGAAAATATTTAAACTCGAGCTCGAGCCTATAATTTACTCGCAAATTCGAGCCAAACAAGCCGAGTCGAGCCAAGCTCGAACATGACTCGAGTTCTAGGCTCGTCGGGCTTGAGCTCGAGCTCGAGCCTGAAAAAAAGGCCAAGGCTCGGCTCGTTGGCATCCTTAGTTGTAGGGTTTATCCTCATTTTTTTGCTTAGATTTAATAAATCCCCAAATTTTGGAGTGTTAGGGTTTTAGGGTTTGTTCGAATTTCAAATAAATGTTCTTGAAAATCTTGAACTTTCTCCCTTTTTTTTATATTTTCTGAAGTTGGACTTTGTTAGGGTTTTAGTTGTTTTTAAATTCTTGAATTTTTCAGTAGTTGTGTTCTTGAAATTTTAGTTGCTTTTTAAATTTTTGACTTGAATTCTTGAAATTTAAGTTGGTATAGTCTGTGTTATGTTTAGGAAGAAGCTATGTGTGTTGTGTTTAGTTAACAACATATTAACTTGTAAGAGTGTGTATATGGTATGTTGTTGAATTTTCTAGTTTATTTGGTATGTTTTTTGACCTGAATTCTTGAAATTTAAGTAGGAAAAAGATGTGTTGTGATGTGTTTTATTTGTTTTTTGGTTTCATTTTGCAGGTATGGGGGACAAAACCAATACTCTAGTAGTTCACTTTAGAGGAAAGAAGGGCCTATCTAAGATTGATCCAGATAGGTATTGTAACATCCCAATTTTTATATACATGAAATAGATACAATAATACTAACTAAAAACCATTTCCTATGAAATACATGCATAGAAACCAAACTTTTGTAGTATATGTGCTTAAAAACCGAAACAATTATATTTGTACATAATAAAATTGAAATTTTGTGTGTTATATATATAAATATAAGATCAAAAATATAAATATAGAATATATATTAATTAATTTCGAAATTAATTATAATAATAAATATAGTAGGGTTATTTTATTTTATTCCATGTGTTGGGACACTTGTATTTATAAAATTTAAGATAAGATTAGATAAGATTTGAATAAGATTTAGATAAGATTTAGATAAGATTAGATAAAGATTTGGATAAAACTTGGATAAGATTAGATAAGATTAGACAAGATTATGATAAGATTTGGATAAGGTTAGATAAGATTATGATAAGATTGGATAAGATTAGATAAGATTATAATAAGATTAGATAGATTAGATAAGATTGGATAAGATTATGGTAAGATTGGATAAGATTAGATAAGATTATGATAAGATTGGATAAGATTATGATAAGATTTGAATAAGATAATAATAATAATTAGAAATTGACGTAAAGTATATAATAATCCTATTTCTTACAACAATTGCTATAAATAGGGGAGCTTGGCACCCCATTTTTATCATACTAAATCCCTCCTAGAACACACCCACCCATACTCACTCCACTCTCAACACACAAAACACTCTTCTTTTATAGCATATCTTCTACACACACATATATATATCAATAAACCCTTCTTTTTACATACATATATACCTATTAGCCTTCTATATATCCCCCTATTTCCTCAAACACTGTTGAAAAGGAGGGAACCAAGTCAATCTAGTCAAACCAAGTCTATAAACTTGATAAGCTCCTTAGGTGAGTGCCTTTTATTTTTCTTGCTGGGGCATTGAACTATATGTAGTAAATATCTTCGTAAGGCTTACCCTATCTGATTTATGTTGTCCAAATCTTTTGGAATTATATCTTACTCTCTACGTTTCGAAAAAAGTATTTTTCCGAGTTACAAGTCAAGTTATATCTGAAAATATTGGCTTTTTAGATATTGTCAGTTATATCTGTCCCAAAATGATTTTTGACACCTTTGGGATATCATATTTTAATTATATTTTTATGTATCCCGGGTGTAAAAATAAGTTATTGATGTATCAATAGTTTGTGAGCCATATTTGTTCCGTTATATTTTTGTCTACCCTTGGGGACGCCCTTGGGAAGTTTGGGCCCAGGTACTTATAAAAGGAATTCTATCGGGCGGAACGGACTGTCGATGAAACCTTTTATATGATACCATTCCGTGAAACCGATTTCTACATACAGCCGGAGGATGACTGTAGTAGAGATTGGAGCGATGTATTGCACGAACGCGTGATACATCTCCATTCAGTTTAATGTCAAGGTCGCTCCTTGACGAGGGAGGTATAAGGGTTTCTGTTATGTTTATCTGTTTTGGGTAGTTATAAGGTTGGAGATTCCGTTCATGGCTCATTATCCGTCTTGTTCAAGTTTGTATGTACGTGCTTCATACTACAATGACTTTTCCATGATTCATTACTTTATTGGTTTTATGAATATTATTTTTTCCATATATATCTATATGTATAGTTCTGGCCTCACTAAGTCATTTGGACTTACCACCCCAAGTTCTTTCTGTTCATTGCCTCAGTTCCAGGAAAAGAGGTTGAGGGAACTCGGTTAAGGTGATCGTTGTGTTACAAGTCATTAGTATATAGTCATTTATTTTGTATAAACGATTCGCTAGTTTAGTGGGAAATAGAAGCTCGCTATTTATAGTATTGTACTTAGATAGATTATTATCATATAATTCTATGTATGTCAATTGCGTGTTTATTTTATCGCAATTTTGTTATTGGGCAAAATATATGACGACCCCGAAATCCCTTTATTATTATTATTATTATTAGTCTTATGACTATTACTAGATTAATACTATCATTAGTGGCTACATACATGCGTACATTTTTAATTACAACGTATAAGGTACATTACATAAGGGTACATCAACAAAAGAGAGTCTCGACTTGCTAGTTTACTATTGATACATAGCAAAAGCAAAAACCCAAAACAGGTACGCAGCGGAAAATCCTACATCCTTCTTCCTAGTAAAATGCTTCAAAAGGTTCCTCCTCCTCACCATCATAAAAGCTATCTTCGGAAGCATCTAAAATATTATATAACATGAAATCAACATACGTTGGGTAGAAACACTTCTTTATACACATAAGGTGCTCGGGTGTCAAGTGCACATTAGTTACACATAGCACACATATAATTTCACACTTTCTACCTTTCGTCACCTGACAGTGACCCTTATAACTACCCGGGCCGAAATAACAACCAGCACATTTCTCCCGCCAGCCTTATCCTCCAATGGTCGTATCCCGGGCATACGCCTTAGTATTGTCCTACGACCCTCTCTCTTGAGTAGATCCCTCCGTCTACCCAAGGGGGGATTAGGAGATGGAAGGGTGGTGAACTCTCCCAGCTACTCAAGAGTATGTCTCGGTGGAACACCCCCCAGACCATTCCAGCACATATGGGCCCATTCACACAATTGCAATTTGCTCACATATGCACATCATCATAGTTTAGTAAAGTAAGCTCCACACGTATAAATGAAAGCTTTATGTTTGCTTATTAAGCATACTTACATAGAAATGGTAAATATATATATAGCTAGTAGCAAAATATGTAAATAGATAAAATATGAATATAAATATATAAATATATAAACATAACTAGTGTAAATATATAAATATAAAGATAAAAAAAATAACTAATATAAATATATAAAATATATAAAATGTGATATAGATAAGTATATATATAAAGATGATAGAAAAATATATAAACTATATAAAGTGTGATATAGATATAAGATGATTGAAATTATCTACATATATATATAAACTAATAAAATGAATATAAGTATATATATACTTATACGTACCATATATATATATATATAGATTAAAGTAGTCTTACTAAGTATTACTAAGTATACAATTAGTCTATAATAAGTAGACATATATATATATATACGTACATAACTATATATATATATAGATATATACCTAATATAATATGAATTAGCTAAATGAATAGATAACAATACTTTAAATATTTATATCTATATATATACGTACATAGATATATATATGTATATATATATCTGTATAATCATCAAAGTAGGCATAAAACTATACAATAAAGTATAATAAATAGATATATGGAGCTTTCTTCACAATTACTTTCAAGGCAACATAGGATATTCCCCTACTAGCTCATTAAAGAATCATGGTCTCATACTACCTCATATAAAGCATAGAACTCACATAATAATCCAAATAAAACATAAGAATGCCATATTATTGTAAAAAGGCACAATAATCACATAGTTTTCCAAGAAAGCATAGTAAGCACATAGAACTCCAAATAAGCATACTAGTCACATAAGATCTTCAAGATCATGCTCATAATTCTATCCATCCTTCAACTTCCTCCCAACAAGAGTTAAACATGATAAAATTAACTATAAAGTAACATGAAGATAGTAACATAACTAAAACCCTCAACTTGGAGGCATGTTTGGCAAAAGCTCTCACTCTAGGCCATTCAAGCTTGTTCTTTTACATTGCTTGGGCACAAGAGTATGTAAGCTTGCCTAATCTCCTCAAGAAGAAGAAGAAAAACCCTCTACTTAAGGTATAAAGAAGAGTTCCTACCTTAGTCCTTTGAAGTGGTGTATTGATTTGGAGAGAGTGAAGTGTTTGAGAAAAAAATGAAAGAGAGTGTAAGAGCAAGAGAGAGTGCACGGTTTTGGGCTGGAAATGGCTGAAAAAATGAGGATTGTGGTATATATGGTCTTGTGTAATTATTTTCTAAGTATTAGACACAAATATCCAATTATTAAATTCAACTAAATACCTCTTCCATACATTATACATGGTTATATAAGCCTACACCTATTTTTACTAAATACCATGTATATGTATGTGGGTATGTGTGTGTGTGTATATGTAGCCATGTACATCACCACTAATATATAGTTATTTATGTATATGAGGTTCAAGAGTATGTATTAGTAAAGATATTTTGATAAAATATAAAATAAAATCAACTAAAATCAAACAAAAACCTATATAATCTGAAACTCTTATTTATTAAGCATTTTATTGCTTATTTCTCAGCAAAAAAAACGAAATTTGGGGTTGGAGAGGTGAAAAGACCAAAATATCCCTCGTTTTGCCAATTTTTCGAAAATCGCCCAAAAATAGAAATAAAATTCTAAAAATTCGAAAATTAATTTTTATAAGTCAAATAAAACCTAGAATATTTATTTTTATTATTATTTTAATTTTTGGATAATAATTAAGCATTTTAAAAATTATATTTCAAATTAAGAACTTAAAGACAATATTTTTCGAAAATTACTAAAAATTCTTGGGAAAATAGGTAAAAGGTGAAAATAATATATTAAATAATTCTGGGAGTTTAGAAAGATTAAATGCATGAAATTTTAAGAATATTTGGAATTTATAATATTTTATCAATATTTATGTAGTAATATGCTCATTTGTTCGCAAATAAAAAATCATATTTTGAAAGAATAATCTCTAAAAAACAATAACTCACAAAATAATCATATAAAACTTGTATAATATAAAATAGTTAAATAAAGGATTTACCGGGTCGTTACAAAATAAGTATGCAAGCATCGGGTACCACTCAAAAAAAATAAGTACTCAGCAAGACCGTTGAGTAAGCCCTACTCGTATAGGAAGATCCTAGCGAGGGGAGTGTCATAGGTATAGTTACTTTGAATTGATTGATTATATTACGGGGTTGTTTGATTTAGTTGATGTTGAATTTGAGGTGGCTTCTAGTATTTATGGAAGTATTGAAACGTTAGATGTTAGAATTGACAATGATGTGTTAGGGATGTTTGATAGGAATGCTCAATTAGCTAAGTTTGATATTTTTGTGAACGTTTTGAATGGTGTTGATAATGTTGGTGGTGATGTGGGTGGGAATGATTTGGGGTTAGATGATATAGTATGTGAATATGATGACATTCCTAATGACTTTGATTATAGTGATAGTGATGAGTCACTGTACAATCCAGATAGTGAAAATGAGGATGGGGATAGTGTGACTGTAGAGGATGAAAATAGGAGTGAGGAGGAGGACTAGGATCATGTGGTTGTAGAACATGATAAAGAGGGTGAGAATGATGGGTTGTCTGATTATCATCAAATGATCATTGCGAACTATTCAATGATTCTGATGATGAATTCGATGATGATCCATTAAAGGGTTCTTATGATGGGGAGGGTAGGGCAGTTCATTCGGTTAAAAGCGAACCCAACCGACCATTTGGTTCGATTAACTAAATGAGTCGGTTTTCAAGTTTGAAAACCAAAAGTTGAACCAAACATGTATCAGTTCGGTTCGGTTCGATTTGGTTTTTAACCAAAAAAAATCAGTTTAGTATCAATTTTTTACCAAAAAAACCGAACTATCACTTAATTTTCTTTTTTAAAACAAGAAATAAAGACAAAAATATTAAAAAAGAAAAAAAAAACAACTGAAAAGAAGAAGAAAAGGAACTAAAGACAAAGGGAGAGAGAAGAACTAAAGAAAATCTTTTGGAGGAGCAAAAAGCTACCCACCATCGATCACCACCCTTCTTTTAAGAGTTAAAATTATAAAACCCCTTGTGTTAAGACTAATTAGCATAAAAATCCATGTGTTATAAAAATTTGTCTTAAAGCCCTCATGTTTTTTAAAATTAGTATACCGCCCCTTCGAGTCATTTTCTGAAAATTTTAGCATAAAGTACCAATTTTACCCCTCATTACAATTTGAAGAATAACAACACATTTTCTCTCATTTCCTACCAAAATCTTCCTATAGAAAATAAAAGAGTGGAAAATCAATTTGGAAACAAAATTCTAACCTTCGAAATTTCCTAAATAGTTACTGTCGATTTGCAAAATACGTTACAAATAGATACAAAAATAAAAGGTTCATCTTACTAATTTTTAGAAATGTAGGGTTCAGCTTGCTAATTTTTAAAAATAGAGGGTTTTCCTTGATAATTTTCAAAAATAGAGGGTTAACCCTGTTAATTTTTAAAAATACAAGATTCAATTTCAAAAAGTTAAAAGAGTAATTTTGCATGCCTAAAACATTATCCTACATGCAAAAACCGTGCGTGTGACTTAAACCGTCGGTGGAGGGTCCTTTTTGATAAATTTTATATTTCACAGGGTCTTTTATACTAATTTTTGTTTCACAGGGTTTTTTAGTTTCATTGGCACTAACACGGAGGTGTCCCATGACATTTACCCCTCTTTTAGTTATGGAGATTCTTAGCTTGGGTTTCAGTTTTCATAGCTCAAACCCAACAAAAAGAGAGAATTGACGCAGAGAGAACACAACCGCGTTTGAAAGCTTGAAGAGTAGAGAGAGAGTTAGGCCATAAGGTGGAGTAGCCGCAGGCCTGACAATGGTAGCAGCAGCAGCAAGACTCATATTGAGTTTGGAGACTTTGGTGAATTGCCAATTGAATTTGGGAATTTGAGAGTAAAAAAAGCAAAACCGTGTGCTGCTGCAAAAACCATGTGCTGCCTTAATAAACATTCATTATAAAATTTTTTGCATATATATTGAAATGTGCATTTGGTTCGGTTTATACCAAACAATTACGTTACACTATGTTTTCTATTGTCTGTTTTTTTTTGTTTAACCGAGAAAAAAAACCAAACCGAACAGAAAATCAAAAATTTTATAAAGTAAAAATCGAAAATTGAATTGAATACCTAACGATTCGGTTCAGTTCGGTCCGGTTCAATTTTTTTTGGTTTCGGTCGGTTTTCAGTTTTTCTGAACAACCCTAGGGGAGGGTAGAATTTACTAAGAGAGTGAAGATGGTAAAATAGAGTTGAAAAAATCATGTATTCACTGATGTTGTTGATTTTAGGGAAAAATTGAAGAGTTTTGTTATTCAGGAAGGTTTGAACTTAATTAGGAGAAAAAATGAGAAAAGTAGGTTGAGTGTGAAGGTGGGGGTTGTATGTGGAGATTGCATGCTGGTACAATGCCTGATGGTATTAGTTTCAAGATTAAAACATTGACGTTTGTTCACACTTATCTTAGGGCTTATTCAACTAAATAAGCAAGTGTGAAATTGTGACGCCCCAAAACCTCTAGCTAATCATGCAACATCTAACATACCACCATTTCTTTAAAACATGATAGCATAAAACATAATGAAACCAAACATACGAACTAATATTTCAAAAGAGAGGTTTACATCATTCTTTTATTACATGCACACAAGCTTGACTTTCAAGTTTCTAGCATAACTTATAAACATAACTAACTAAATGCCTCGAAGCGTCCGTCTACATTCTCTTCGTACCTATCCTCCGGTGTCTCAATTCCGGCTAAAAACATAATAAACAAAACAATGTCAACATATACACATGTTGAGTAGAAATTCACATAGAACATGAGGTGTTCTTGTGAAATTGCATATTTTCATAAAAGCATATAAAACCATATAATTTCAGCTTTGCTAAATCACATAAATCTCAGCTTTTGTAAAAGCATCACATTTTTACCGTTTTCCACCTCGACGGGCGGCTACCTTATCTCGCCGTGCCGTAATTCAATTCCAACCGATACTCCCATCCTAACCTAAACACACCGGTGGTCATATCCCGGGCATATGCCAAAATCCTACGACCCACTTCAGTACATGAACACTCCGTTCACGCAAGGTGGGATTAGGCAACGATGGAGAGTCGAGAACCTTTTAAGACCGGCAAGCCCTTTTTGCCGCCCGGCCGAACTCGACTACATCCACCCCTATCACATCGGGACCTTATACACATAATTCCACACATTTTAATCACAAATTCATGACAATACAAACTATTTCAGCTCAAATTCAACATAGAGTACCAAATTTTCCAGTTTTGCGAAATCGGCATTTACATCTTCGAACTGAAATTTCTAACTTTCACACTACTAAAATTCTAGCTTAAAACATGCTGAAAATCCACACATATATTCCCAAGGTTGTAAAATAGACTTTTAGTTAATAAAATTTTGGATTTTCAGTTTACGAGACCTGAAATTTTCAGACTGCGACGCGAAACATTTTAGCGCGCAACTTCTGAAATTTCCAGCTTTCGTAACCCAAACTTCCAGCTTTGAAAAACCTGTAAATCCAGATTATTTTACAATATATTTACAGTTTAAAAACCAAGTTTTCAGTTGGGAATTTTCGGATTTTCCAGCCTTGCAAAAATCGAATTTTTCAGCTTCAAAACCATAGTTTCTGCATGAATAGTAATTTCCAGCATGGGCATAACTTGAAATTTCACCTGAGGAAACTTAATATTCTAGCTTGTAGCACATATATAAGACTCTAACAAGGTATAAAACATGATAACATAGCATAATGGCAACAAGTTCAACATACTTATACAAGAATGTAACCAAACATGCTCATAGAAAGATCATAACCATCATATACACATAAATGACCAATACATCTTGAAATCCCTTAGACCCAAGATGGAAACCAACTTGTGGTGACCTCCTAGGTCTTATAGGAAAGATAACATGCTAATAGATTAAGAAAAACCTAACCCTAGCTCATGCTATAGGCAAATTTCTACCTTGATGTCTTCTTTGCTTTGTAGGGGTTTTGAAGAAGGAAAGTGTGTGAAGTTGGGAGAGGGTTTGAAGAGTTGAAAGAGTGTAGGAAAAAGTGAAAGAAACAAGTGGAAATGGGGAGTGTTATGGCCGGATTTTTCCTTGTGTGTGTGAGGATGATTTTTATATTTTTTCCCAAGTATTAGACATAGAAGATAGCATTAAGAAAATCTTAAGTCATTTTCCCAATTAATACCCTAATTGGCCAAGTAGATGGTCTAACATAGCCTAAGTGTATCTCTACATCAACATGAGCCAAGTATTTAGTCTTGTATCTAGAAGATATTGAACAAGTGTATAAATACATTGTATTTGGCAAGCTTGGAGGATAAGACTTCATATTCACCAAGTATTTAATATTTTCTATTTTGGAGAGCTAAAATTCGTTCACCCTCCTAATATTCAGCCAAAATGTATATTTGTTTTCTTATTTTATGTATAATAAGTCATTTTAGGGAAGAAAACAATATGTAGGGGTAGAAAATACAATTTACCTAGGCTTTAGGGTTTTTTCGCAAAAGTTAGAAAAGTTACAAGGAAATGTACTAAGTCTAAGTGTATATATATATATATATAAACCGTATATATATGTATATGTACCCATGTATTTTCTTGAATTTTATAGTTTGTATGGTGATTAATGAAAACAAGAATGAATCCTAAACTTGTGCATGTTGCACTTAAAACGAACATGTACCACAAAGTATGAAAATAATGAAAACTTATACATAAAACATGTAAATTATTCTCATTTAGGTGTATATATATATATATATATATCAAAAGGAGAATTCGGGTCCTTACAGAAATGGTTAGCATCTAGGTTGTTAGATGTGTTGAGGGCAAACCCATGCAAGAAACATAGTGGTGTAATGAATGAGTTAAAAAAATATGGGATTGAGCCTAACTACATGCAAGTTTATAGGGCAAGAAAAATAGCGATGCAGGAGGTAGACGGTAATCATTCTGAGTCTTATGCTAAACTGCCACATTATGCTAAGATTGTTAATATGAAGAACCCTACATCAGTGGTTACAATTGAGTCATACTTGATACCTACCTCTCCTATTTATAAAAGGTTTTTCATGGGTTTGTCCCCTTTGAGAGAGGGTTTTATGGTAGGTTGCAGCCCTTTTATAGGATTTGATGGTGTTATTTAAAGGGGCCATTTGGTGGGGTGCTCTTAGCAACAATTAATTTGGATGGAAACAATGGGATGTATCCTTTGGCTTTTGCAGTAGTGGAGAATGAGTGCAAAGAGAATTGCGGATTCTTTTTCACAACTTATCCATAATGCTTGATGGATTTACACCTTCTAAGCCTTGGACATTTATGAGTGATAGACAAAAGGTCAGTTTTAGTTATTTTTTTTTAATTTTCTATTTTTTTTATAATTGTGACTATGTTTATTTCATATTTGTAGGGACTTGTTGAGGTGACTAATGAGATGGTGCCCTATTCAAACCACAAAAGGTGCTAGGCGCATATATGCCAACTTCAGGTTATCCTATCCAGGCGCTGCTTTAAAAAAATTCTTTTGGGAGGTGCTAGGTCTTATAATTATAGGGGCTTTGATATTGCATTGATGAAAATTAAGGAAATCAAACCTAACACTACAATTGGTTGATTAAGATCCCACTAAGTCAATGATGCATGCATGCTTTTAACCCTATAATTAAAAATGATCATGTGAGCAATAACATTGTTGAATGTTTTAATGCTTGGATTAGTGACCTAAGGGCTAAGCCTATTTTGACCCTTATGGATGGTTTGAGGGTCAAGTTGATAAGTAGGTTGTACAAGAGGAGAGAGAAGGGTAAGAACATGCAGTTTGCTATTGTTCCAAACATTTGTAAAACATTAGCTGACATGAGGAAGAATGGTAGAGAATGTAAGATATTGGTGGGTGGGGATGATGTTTTTGAGGTAAATGATAAAACAATTCATTACATTATAAATTTGAAAAATAGGATATGTGATTAATATGTGGAATATTACTTGTACACCTTGTAAACATGTTGCAACAACAATTGCTTACAAGAGGGATAGATTTGAAAGATACACTCACTCTAGATTCTACTAGAAGACTTACATGACGTGCTATTCCCCCATGATAAGTCCAATCACTGATTCATCTTTATGGCCTGAAGATCCTACTATTATGCCTAAAGACTTGCAACCTCCTTTGAAAAAAAAGGTTTCCTGGCAAACCATGGAAAAGTAGGAGGAGAGAGCCAGAAGAAGCACTTGCTTTGAAAAGATCTAACGTCGTAAGGTGCTAAAAATGTAAACAATTGGGCCACAACATGAGGACATGCCCCAACAAAGAGGTAAACACAGTTAAGTAAACTTATCTTATGTTTTTTTTGATTGACTAATTAACTTATCCTTTTTAATTTGCAGGTTGCTATTAGTGCTAGAAATTCTACAAGTGGAAGAAAAAGAAAAGTTTTAAAGGCATCAAGTGCTAACACACAACCTGTTGCCCCACCTTCATCTAAAGGTACAAAATTAATTTATTATTTTTAACTAAATTTTAATAACTTAGTCAACTAAATACAGTGTTACATTTTGAAACAAAAACTAATTCTAAAGGAAAAAGGCCAATTTCATCATTCCAGCATATTCTTCCAATTCCAAGGGTGATTCTGCCCGCCAAGGATGATCCATTCAAGGGTTCCAAGTTCTCAACCTGTTAGTTAACTCAATTTGCCAAAAAGGACATACAAGAAGGCAAATACACGCCATCAAACATGATTTGATTTTGAATGTCTTTTTTGTAAATCTATTGCAAACAATGGTACAAATTCTTTTTTATCAGCTTCTGGTACTTTTGTAAAAGCCTTTTTGCTATTTTGGGTTCAATTTGTTGATGTACAAATTCATGTATTTTGCTAAGAACATTAAGTGACTTGGATGACAAACATTGTTCAATCCATAACAGAAGACTACATACATTCTTCACTTCATACAAATTCATATCATGCTTAAGTAAGTAGAGTTCACACAAATAACTTTACAATGTAATCTAACAAAAACAATAGAAGAAGTGCCATGTTCGCCACTAACAGCTTGTAGACTAATCATCCATCTCTATTGAGAATGTCTTGCCCTAAACACTTTCATTTGGAGTAGTCACTTCATCCACATGAAAACGAGAATCATTATCGATTGAATTACACCAATGTGAGAAATTATCAGTAGGACACTGATAGTAAAGCCTTCTTGGATTTTTCAATGTTTCTAATATATAAATCATAATCTTCAATGCACACTTCTTGCATGGTTCTTCAAGATATCTAATATCACTTTCGGATGTTCTATATGAAGAAGACATAATTTTGAATGTGAAAATACCCAAAATGGGTAAAGTATTTATAGAAGGAGAAAAAACGGCCACATAATGGCTAGTTGGCCTTTTTACAAATATATTACTTTTAGCCCCACAAAGTTTCAATATATAACATGCAAATCCAATCATTATATATATATTACAAAAAACCCCATAAGGCCAATTTTGTCCTAAAAAAATTTCACTAAAACTGAGCCCGCCAAACAAAAGGTATTATCAGAACTTCACATACAATATTTAACAAGACCCTAAAGGAACTAAACAGTTGGGGTAAATTATTAGGCGGAATATACCTCGGGGGGTTTTTTGTAATTTATAAAAAATCATGGGTTAAATTATAATCTTGCCAAACCTCAGGGGAGGTAGATGTAATTTATCCATTTTTTTTTTATTAATGAAACACTTATATATTGTTTAAATCATTCTACAAAATTACTCTCTACAAACTCCTCAACTTCTTGATCGGTTAGATACGACTCATAGTGTGGCACCCCTCTCGCCAGGGAATACCTGAACGATTGGAGCCCACTGGTGATCATACTAAATACTCGTCTTCCGACTAATATTTAGTACAGTCACCTCAAATACACACAAATACCTCATTCTAAAATTAACGCGGAAGCGATACATAAAACCAAAATAACAATACGAGTTTCAGTCAGGTACGAGGCCAAAACAACATGATTGTACCAACTACTATACATCTAGAAGATTACATAGCAAAAGTTATACACTACTTGTGTCCATTGCTCGTACCAGTCCTCACTCAAGCAAGTGACCTTATTCTGAGACAAATAACAGAAGGAATAGGGGAGGTAAGTCCAATTGACTTAGTGAGGCCACATATACATATATACATGAGAGGTACAATGATTAAACGAAATACTTAAATATCATAAACATGATTTTCTTATGTGCAGCAAAAGCAGTTTTAATTATAAGCCAAGAAATTTAGTTGTAAGCATGAAATACGTATCTTATCATAAAACATATTCGGATCATGCAATGGTGAGCTGTGCAGACATCTCCAACCTTGTAACTACCCAAAACGGATAAAACATAATAGAAATCCTTATGCCTCCCTCGTCGAGAAGCCACCTCGACATCAGACAGACGGATGGTGTACCACGTGCCCGTGCCATACACCGATCCAATCCTACTACAGCCTATCTCCAACTGTGTAGAATTGAATCCTGCGGAATGGTATCGTACAAAAAGTTTCTATCATCGGTGCGTTCCGCCCAATAGTCCCTTTCTGCACGTACCTGGGCCCGACTCTCCCAAGGGCGTCCCCAAGGGTGTCAACAGATCATATCGAAATAGATACAGCTCACATTTCAGAAACATAATAATTTCGAATATAGCTTAACTTATAATTCAGAAAAATATTTCATTAGAAATATAAAGAATAAAATAAAATTCCAAAATAACAGCCTATAATGCAAATATAACTAATTGGTGAAATAAATGAATAACATAAATCAAATATGGTAGGCTTTACGATGATATTTACGGCATATAGTTCGATGTCCCAGAAAGAAAGGTAAAAGGCACTCACCGAACTTAGTTATAGTTCCCTAGTAGCTCAAGATGGGTCAAAAGTACCAATATGCTCTTCGCCTATAATAAGTGACAGACTAAAATTAGCATCCGGCCTAGAACGAGACTTACAAAAAAAAAAAAAACTAAACCCTTAAGACTAGGTTTAAAATACTTAGAGGTTTGGATTATAATTTCGATTACTATTGGCCCAAAGTACAAATGACATCCCCACTAATTCTAAATACAAAGAAAACATATTATATTCAAAATTTTAATTCATATATATGCATACACACACAATATCCAAGAGGAAATAAAGCAATATATTTATATATATGTATATATATATACACGAACTCAATATATACATATATACATGAACTCAATATATATACACCATACTAGAAGTCATAAACTGTATTAGTAAAATAATCACTAATCCCTAAATACAAAGAAAATATATTATATTCAAAATTTTAATTCATATATATATATATATATATATATATACGATATCCAAGAGGAAATAAAGTAATATATTTATATATATGTATATATTTACACGAACTCAATATATACACACACTATATTAGAAGTCATACACTATATTAGTAAAATAATCACTAATCCCTTGATTAGACTACTCTTATTATCACTAATCCCCTGATTAGATTACTCACAAGAATATAAACATATACATAATCCAAAAACATGAATATATGCATATATAAACCAAAACATGTATATATATACACGAACCAAAATATATAATTATATATATATGAAACATATACGTATATACGGCATATATGTGTGTGTTTATTTATACATATACATACGGACCATATATATTAATACATATACATACGTCTATGAATATAAATAAACCACCAAATTCTTGAAGTCAAGCATGGAAATACACTAAACTATTGAAAAGGAAGACAAAGAATTAAGACGTACCTGCTGGTGCAAGAAAAACAAGGAAGATGAGATTTGTGCTATATAAAAATATCTATGTATATATGTATATATTTTACTAGGCCTTTAATACATTGAACATGTATATAATAAAGTCATATATACACATATCAACAAGTGGCAGAAGATAAGCTAGAGTGGCAAGAATGATGGGAAAGGTGGAACCCTCTAGATCACATATTTCCCTCAAATTGCAATTTAGTCCCTTAAGTTTCTATATTTATACTCTAGACATCATAACTAATTCTAATAATAAATAACTTCTAACTAAAGTGGTATCTAATTAGAACCTATTAATTCATCAAATAGCATTCGTACTAGGTTTCCTGATATCACTTTATTCCCAAATTAATAAATAAACATTTGGGGCGTCACACATAGTATTGAACTGATGACATATATATCCTACATATTAAAGTAAAACATTTTGGTAATTAAGATTTTATAAAATTATTGACGTATTTATAATAGTTGTTAATTACTTACTTGATGATATGCACAACCTCGTCGTAATTAATTAGGACGTGTAATGTGGCCTTTCTCAACTGATCATCATTCAAAAATCATTCATCACATTTACCACTAGGCTTACCAGATTAATTGAAGACAAACAAAGTGTAGGGTATTTCTTTAGCACTTCCATCATTCTTGTTACACCGAACTCTGGTACTCTTTGACTAGATTAGCTTTCGAAATAATTAGATGTGAAGTAAGACAATTCTTGATTTAAGTATGCCTTACATATTGAGCCCTCTACACTTGCTCTATTCTTCACCAAACCATTCAAGTCATGTAAGAACCTATAAATGTATTATTCACGATGAAGTTACTACATATTTTTTATATCATTAAACAAAGATTACATATGGGCAAACCTTAATAGTTATTATACATAGTTCTTATAAATATTTACCTCTCGAATGGATACATCCACCTATATTTAATAAGTCCACACATAGTAGCTTCAAAAGGCAAGTGTATGGGCACGTGTTCCATTGAATAAAAAAATACTGGAGGAAAAATGCGTTCCAATTTGCATAGAATTAAAGGAATATTCTCATCCATTTGAATCAAACTTTCATTGCGAAACTCTGTGCAACACAAATCTCTGAAAAAATGACTTATTTCAGTTAGAGGCTTGCAAACAAATGTACATAAATTGTATTTTTATTCATCATTTAAAATGTAACTAGCTTTTGGTTTTAGCACCTTACCATTGGGCATTAGTTGTGGATGCAACTTAGGCCGCTTGCAATACTCAACCAAGTCCAATCTTGCCTTCTCATTATCCTTTGTCTTGTCTTCAACATCCATGACCGTGTTGAGTATGTTGTTGAAAAAGTTTTATTCGATATGCATTACATCCAAATTATGACGTATCAAATTATCTTTTTAATATGACAACTCCCAAAAAATGCTTTGTTTGGTCCAATTATGATTAACACCATATTGTTCTAATTTAGGATGCTTGACTGGCATATTGGTAACTTTAGGCATTCCACACACTTCTTCCCACGTCTGCTCGCTTTTCATTAGTGGCGGAGGATTTGATCGTTAATGATGCCCTCTAAAAAATGCATCCTTGTTTTGCCTAAATGGATGGTCCTGAGGTAAAAACTAATGATGACAATCGAACCAAGATATTTTCCTACCGTTTTTCAGTCTAAATGCTTTTGTATGTCGCTTACATATGGGACAAGCCAATCGTCCCGAAGTCATCCATCCTGAAAATATACCATATGCAGAAAAGTCATTGATTGTCCACATTAGGGTAGCCAGTAATTGAAAATTCTATCTCTTCAAAACATCATATGTTTCTACTCCTTCTAACTACAAGATTTTTAGCTCGTTAATTAGAGGCTGCAAGTATACAACAATCATTTCTTTTGCATTAGGTGGCCCTGGAATCAAGCCAGTCAGAATCATGCATGGAGTGATCATACACAATTCTGGTGGAAAGTTGTATGGAGTAACAATCACAGGCCAACGAGAGTATTGTTTGGATCAAGTATGATTAAACAGATTAAATCCATTAGTATATCATCCAAGCGCAATGTTTTGTGGCTCGGCAGCGAGGTCAGAATGTTTTTCATTATAATATTTCCATACTAGACCATCAGATGGATAACAAAAAACACCAAGATGTTCTCTGTGCTCATGATGCCACCTCATTTGATGAGCTGATTTTGAGAAGCGCCTGGAGGAAACTGAAGTCCTCGCCGGGGAGCTAGCCTCGACCAACGACACTCTCCGGGGCTAACTCCAAGAGATCCAGGAGCTTTCTAAGTCTGCTAGGACTCGTATTTCTGAGCTCAAGAAGAAGTGGGAGGATTTGGATGGAGAGGTGAAGAGGACCGCCAAGGCTTGGGAGGACACCCGGGAGTTGTACAAGGAGATGACCCTCGATCGCAACTTTGCAAAGGAGCACCTCGAGGAGGTGAACCGAAAAAGGGCCGAGGTTAGAAGAAAAGGCCTTCCAGAACTACGACGAGGGCATCAAGGTGGGTCTTCGAAGAGCAGAATGGACCTTCCTTGGGCGATGCCGTAAGAGGGTCAAGTGCGCCTTCTTGAGGTCCTTGTGAGCGAGGCCTTCGATTATATCCGAACGTGCCTCAGCTTCTAGGACTCTGTAGAAGCAATTGGCCTCGTCCTCGACCAATTCCAGGTGCGAGGGGATCTGGATGAGGACTTCGATCGAAACTCGATAGGACTCTCCTTCGATCGCAATGGGGTGCCACAGAAAGAAACGTCCCCTACCTTTGGGAAATCCAAGCAGTTCGATTTCTGGGGAAACGAGTTCAACTTCATCTTCCGCCGCCTCAATATTCCGCCTCTAGAGAGCGCACAAGAAGAATCCTCTGGAGAAGAGGATCTCCCACTTCCGTATACGCCGGCTCCCAAGTCCTGGAAAGACCAGATGGCTAGGCCAAGTTCCTCCAACAATTCGGAGGGCGAAAGCAATGGTGGCGATGACAGGGTGGAGGGTGACGCCGGTGTCGGGGGTCAGGGCGAAGGCCAAGATGAAAGACCTTTCGAAGTCAGCGTCTAGGTAGAGCTTCATTCACTATAAACCTTAAGCCCCTGTACCCCCTTTTTGTAAATCTAATGCATTCGGACTTATTAATGGAATTAATTCCTTTCAAGGCATATCCTGGTTCACAAAGCATGTTATTAGTTTTTGTTTTATTGATGTTACAATAATGTTATTAGTTTTTGGTTCACAAAGCATGTTATTAGTTCGAGAGAGAATCCCTTCGATTCGTCAAGCGCAATGAACCTAGTGTTTTAAGAAACTCTGGGAGAGGGAGGGTACAAAGTGGATTAATGGCGTACAATAGTAATTTAAATGATAAAGAGAGGAAAATTTACGAAAATATTCTTCGCATGTTGAAATTTACAATATAATTTCGCACAACCCATCCTCGACACATTTTTCACTTAATTTGCATAATACTTAAATGAGAAGGGAACAACAAACTTATCTTATTTTAAACATAAAACTTTCTAAGATTTGAAATGTTACATGGTCGAGACAGTCCTCTTTCGTCCATGCCCTCGAGCCGGTATGCATTGTTCTTCGAGACCTTTACAACTTTGTAGGGTCCCTCCCGGTTCGGATCCAACTTTCCCACATACTTGGATACTTCGACTTTCTTGAGGACCAAGCCTCCAAGCTAGAAGTTCCTGGGGCGTACGTGTGACGGCCCGAAACCATTGGCTAGTTATGGGAATATGCTATGAATACTTTTATTATAGAAAGTAAATTTTTTTTTTTCTAAAAGTCTTTTATTACATAGCAAAGCACCAAGTACACAATAAGAGTCCTAAATACATGATACAATTACAAAGACTCGTCTATGACTTCTCCTAGCCAAAAGCTTCAAATCATCCCTCGCTATCCTCCTCCTTAATACCTTCGTTCTCATGTCGGGCTAAAACATTAAATATTAACAACGTCAACAATCACATTGAGTAGCAATTTCACTTAACACATAAGGTGCACGTGTGTGACTTGGGCATGCATATGTTCACATACTTGCATCAATATAAACCATATAAAATTTCAGATTCATAAGAATCATAAATTGCACACTTTTCTACCGTTTTCCACCTCAACGGGCGGCTACCTTATCTCGCCGTGCCGTAATTCAATTCCAACCAATACTCCCACCCAGCCAAACACTCCAGTGGTCATATCCCGGGCATATGCCGATTTCCTACGACCCACTTCAGTACATGGAACACTCCGTCCATGCAAGGTGGGATTAGGCAACGATGGATGGCGAGAACGTTTAAGACCGGCAAGCCCGTTGCCGCCCGGCCGAACTCAGCCCCATCCACCCCTATCACTTTTTGGGCCCATATACACAATTTTCAGTATAATCAGTACAATTCCCAGCACAATACACACTGATTTTCAGCACGTTGCACAAAATTTCAGCATAGAACACAATTTCCAGCTTACACGTTTAAGGTTGCGATCAAGATTTTCAATTCGCAAAATACCTGAATTTCAGTTTAAAACATACTGAAATCACACCCAGGAATTTCCAGCTTTTCAAAAATAGATTTTCAGCTTATAAAATTCGAAATTCCAGCCTTGAAAAACAAGATTTTCAGCTGCGGGAACAGTAATTCCAGTTTGAAAGCAGAATTTCCAGCTTTGAAAACAATTACAATTCTTAGCTTTTAACACTGAATTTTCGAATCCTAAAACATAAATCAAACTCTAAACACATAGATAAACCCTAAACAAGCATGAAATCTAATTTTTAGCAACATAGATCCAACAGAAACGTTCAAATTTCCAGTGCAATTGTTCATGAGCATACAACATGCGTTTAGCTAAATTATCGTGAAATCCTTTCGGACTAAGATAGTAACCAACTTGTGGTTACATCCCATGTCCTAATAGGAGAATAATATGCTAACACTATAAGAAAACTAGCTCATGTATCAAGAGAAATCACTACCTTGTATCAAATATGAAGTATTCACTTCTTTAAGGTATAATATCTATGAATTAAAGTAGAACCTTTACTTATGATATTAAGTAAGGTCCCTACTTTAATTAAATATTCTTATACCTTTTTCAAGAGGCTTTTATGGGGTTATAAGTATGTAAAATGAAGGGTTTATGTATATATATATATGTGGGTAGAATATTTACTATAAATATGAAGTGTTTTGTGTGTTTAGGGTAAGGTGAGTGTGAGTAGGGTGTTTTAGGCGAGATTTTGTGTGTGTGGGTGTGTTTGTGTGTGTTATGTGATGAAAAATGAAGTGATAAATCCCCAATTTATCCCCTATTTATAGTAGTTGTGCTTAAGAAATAAGATTATTAAATAATTAAGTCATTTTCTAATTATTGTTATCTTTCCACGTAAGGTTACAACTAAGGGTTATAATAAATGAAATCTTCCAACTCAATGCCCAACTCAATACCTAATTATAGCTTAAGTGTGAGTCTAAATGCACACTTCATAATCTAGTTTAATCTAAGCCTTACATGTATAAACATATCTAGAAGAATTCTTACATATGTGAATATTCATTTAATGCAAGGATAATTGGGGAGCAAGTAATAATATACACCATATATTTATATTATACATATATATACATAAAATTTCGTTCACCCCCTCCTCTTTTTATATTTTTAAGATATTTTTACACAAAATATAATTTTTCCAATGTTTATGATGAAAAATGCCTAAAGAAATGAAAATATAATCTTATACCTTTATGTATATGAATTTTCTTTAAAATATATACATATAAAGTGTAAGATATTTATATATATATAAATCATAGTCTTATGACCTAGTATTTAAAAATAATTTTCAAAATAATTATTATAGTGTGAAATGACACATTTTAGAGAAAATGGCAATATCAAGAAAAATAATATAACCCTTATTTATATAACTATATAAATTCGTGTATATGCCTATATACATGTATATATGTGTGTGTGTTTGAATTTTATGCATTTTATAATTACTAAATGAAGTAGAAAATAATTCCAATAATTATGCGTTTTGTAAATAAAAATAGGTATATATTGCAAAGTATATATTGCAATAGAAATTAATCATATAACATTTAAATAATATATATTTAAGCATCAATTAGTATATATATATATATATATATCTACATCATCTAAAATACAAAAATGACCTAGGATATATACATATTTTTGAAAATATACAAATTTATTTATATATACTTCAACATATAAAAATACTATGACTTTATTACAAATAATTCCTATCATTATAATTTTGAAAAATGTATGTATAAAATTATATATGTATATATTGATTTATATGAATATACGTCGAATCAAATGGGTGGTATGCAAACATAATAGTTATTGTACATTTCCCATATAAGATAATAAAATATTAATTTAATCACATAGTTCACATATAAACTAATAATCACATAAAAACTAAATAATTTAATCATATGATTAACTTTTAAAATACCTAGAAATACCGGGTCATTACAGTACGCCTTTATTATAAGCTCGAGCCATGGAGGCTCGTTACTTTTGCATCATCAACCATGCTTCATTTCTTCTCTCCTCGAGCAGGTTCAACTCTGTAGCTCAGTTCTTGTCATTTATGCCTTGTTGAAATGTGCTACTCTGGCCGTGCTATACAATATTTCAACTGGGATCACCGCCTTGGATCCATACACTAAGGCATATGGGTAGTCCGTCGTTGCTGTTCGAGGGGTTGTGCGATAAGCCCATAGGGCCCCAAGCAACTCGTCTTCCCATTCTCCTTTGAGAGCGCCCAATGAAGTCTTCAAATTTTGCAGAATAATGCGGTTGGTAACCTCAACTTGACCATTCGCTTGAGGGTTCCCCACCGATGTGAATTGTTGTTCGATTCTATGACTTTGGCACCACTCGATCGTGGCTCAACTCTGAAATTAGGTGTCATTGTCCGAGATCAATATTCGAGGGACCCCAAATCTGTAGATGATATTCTTCCATATAAAGGATCGAATCGAGGCGTTGGTAATCTTGGGGACTGCCTCAGCTTTGACCCATTTCGTAAAATATTCCACTACCACTATGGTGAACTTTCTTTGACCCTTGTCGGTGGGGAAAGGTCCCACCACGTCGATTCCCTATTGATCAAAAGGCCACTAGATTTCCACGTTCACCATTTCTGCAGTTGGCCTAAAACTGGCATTTTGGGAGTAGAAACCACTTCTCATGATCTTCTTGGCCAAGGATCTTCCTCCCGCATGTTTCCTACAACTCCCTTCGAGGACCGACTGCAATACCTCCCTCCCCTCCGAAGGGAGAAGACATCTAACTGGGGGTCCGAAGAAAAATTTTTGGAATAACCTCCCCTCACTGTCTAAAGCGTACCTAGTGCATTGCCTCCTTAGTCTTCATGCCAGCTTTTGCTCAGTTGTTCCCTCGGCCCCCCCCCCCCCCCCCAAAAAAAAAGGCACGGATCTCATCCTGCCAACTAGGTTCGAGGGGCTGATAGGAAGAATGTTAGTTGATTGCCCTCGAATTAAGGGGTAATCAAGAATCTTGAAATTGATAATTTGGTCTCTGGTACCTTTAAGGGCACTCGCAAATTTTGATAGCGCATCCACGAGCTCATTCTTTTCCCTCAGTATTTGTTCCAAAGTGAAGGATTTGAAACTATCCTTCAGTTTGGTTACATGCCCGCGGTATTTAGTCATAGTGGTGTCCCTTCCTTCGTACGTTCCCCTAATTGGTTGGAGACTAGCTGAGAATCGGTGAAGGCCCTGATATGGGAAACCCCTTTCCTGATGGTCAATTTGAGGCTGGCTATAGGGGCTTCATATTCGGCCTCATTGTTAATGATGGGGAAGTTGAGCCTGATGGCGAACTCTACCACATCACCTTCTGGACTTTGCAAGGACACCCCGGCTCCCCCTCCGAGTGGTGGAGGAGCCGTCAATGTATAGTACCCATGGGCCGATGGTGGATGGATCTTCTTTTTCTGGTAGTCCAACTCTCTCGAGGTGGAAGTCGGCCAACACTTGGGCCTGGATAGCAGTTTGTGGTTGGTACGAGACATTGAACTCTCCCAGCTCTATAGCCCATTTAATTAGCATGCTCGATGTATCAAGCTTTGAAATGACTTGTCGGAGGGGCTAGTCCGTGAGTACCACCATCGAATGCAACTGAAAATACTCTCTTAATTTTCTCACGGCATGAACCAAAGCCAAAGTGAACTTTTCTATTTCAAGACAGTTCTTTTCCGCCCCTTGTAACATCTTTCTGAGGTAGTAAACAAGGAGGTGTTTTCGTTCCCTTATTACTACGATTACGGAGTTGACAGCCTTAGGGGATACCGCGAGGTATAAGTATAATTTTTCTCATGGATTGGGCTTAGCCAAAAGTGGTGGCGTAGCCAAATACCCCTTGAGCTCCCGCAGAGCCTGCTCGTACTCAGGAGTCCACCTGAATTCAGGAACCTTCCTTAGCTTCTTGAAGAAAGGGAGATTCCTATCCACCGACCGAGAGATGAATCTGTTAAGAGAGACGATCCGACCGTAGAGCCTCTACACATCCTTCACTGACTTGGGAGTCCCAATCTTTTGCAGTGCCTTGATATTTTCAGGGTTAGCCTCGATTCCTCTCTCGCTAACCATGCACCTCAAGAACTTTCCCCCTCTAACTCTGAAAGTGCATTTCAAGGTGTTGAGTTTGAGGCCAAACTCTCTGAGCACCTGGAAGACTTCCTTCAAATGTTTGAGGTGGTCTTTCTCCTCGGTGCTTTTGACAATCATATCATCTACATACACTTCAATAATGTGCCCGATCAGTTCTTTGAGGATGAGGTTTACTAACCTTTGGTAAGTCGCCCCCGCATTCTTAAGTCCGAAAGGCATGACCAAAGAGCAGTACACTCCCATCTCTACCACGAACGAGGTTTTGGGATGGTCCTCCAGGGCCATTGAAATTTGATAGTATCCTTTGTAAGCATCCATCATACTCATCATTCCACATCCCGCAGTGGAGTCTACCAGCTGGTCGATTTGAGGGAGCGGGTAGAGGTCTTTGGGCACGCCTTATTGAGATCTGTAAAATCATTGCACACCCTCCATTTGTTCTGCCCCTTGGGGACCACCACCACGTTGCACAGCCATTTGGGGAAGTGGATAGGCACGATGTATCCAGCTTGCAATAACTTGTTTACTTCTCCCTCTATTATTTTATTCCTCTTAGCCCCGAAAACTCTCTTCTTTTGTTTGATGGGCTTGAAAGTCGGATCGACATTTAATTGATCCATGATAACCTCAGGATTGATCCCAGGGAAATCTGAGGGCTGCCATGCGAACACATCCTTGTTTTCTTGAAGGAATTGTATGAGCATCACCTCCTTAGTCTTGTCGAGTTGTACTCCAATCTTGGTTGTCTTCTCGAGGTTTCCCGGTTCCAGCTCGATAGCTTTAGACTCTCTAGTGCGCTCGATCCTGCTGTCCTCAAGTTTTTTATTTTTCGAGGACGTCCCTGCCGGTCCGTCAGAATCTCTATCCTGAACCTGCCCGATCCTAGCTTTAGTGGGGAATTTTATCATAAGGTGGTAAGTTAACACCGCAGCCCTGAATGCATTGAGCGCCGGAAGGCCCAAAAACATGTTGTAGGCAAACGGGGCGTGCACCACCAAGTAATTCACCATTAAAGTCCTTCTCGCTGGCTCTAAACCGAGGGACGTCAGCAACTTGATCTGCCCTAAGGGTGTTTTTGGGACCCCTCGAAGCCTACCAAGGGCGTCCGCACCAGTTCCATATCTATCTTGCCCATATCCATCTTCCTTAGTGTTGAATAAAACAGGACTTTGGCAGAGCTGCCATTATCAATCAACGTTTTGGTGATGGCGAAGTTGGCCCCGTCTGTCATCACCATCAGCGAATAGTCGGGCCGCTCGACCAGACCTTCTAGACTCTGTACCGGGATCCTATCACTCTCATTGAACTCTATAGAGCACTCCTCGATCGTTTTGACCAGTTGGGGATGATCCAGGTCCTCAAAGACAAGCCGGTCATATCGGAACTTCCTGCCCACTCTTTTTCGTGAGGACTGGGTGCCTCCTACTGCTGGTCCCCCGACGATCATAAGGATCGTGCCTTTGGTGGGGTCATTGCCACCCATCGGTCTCTTTCCTGCCTTTTTCGAGATTTATGGGTGTTTCGGAGGGCTTTGCTTCCTAGGGGACCTCAACCTTTCCCTGTGGACCACAGAGGCTTGGGCGTCGTAGAACTCCAACTTCTTAACAATTTCTTGTAGCTTCCCACCATGAATCAAGGTCTCGATCTTGTCCTGTAGAGTATAACAATCCTCCGTATCGTACCCGTACTGTCGGTGGAAAGCACAGTATTTTTTGCTCTTCCTAGCTCTCCTCCCCTCGGGTATCCTCTCAGGCGTTGAAAATGCGTGGCACCCGAGGAGAGTGAAGATTTCCACCGGAGTCTTAGTGAGGGTAGCATAATCCTTGTACTTCCTCGTGGGCTCTTTCTTCTCTTTGCTTCTTGATTTTTCCTCCCAGTGCTTGGTGCTTCCATCATTTTTGGCCTTAGGAGGGTGCTTTATTAAGTTGAGTTCCTCCACTTCCATGTATTTTGAGGCGAGCTGTTGGATGCCAGCTATTGTTTGGGGGGCTTACATGATGATAGCCTCCGCACAGCTCTCATTCTTCAGTGCTTGATAGAGTGCATGCCTCACAAACTCAACACCGACATCCTCCACCTTAAGGAGCTCATTGTTGAACCGCTCCATAAAAGGCCGAAGGGTCTCGCCATCCTTCTGCACGATCCTGTATAAATGAGTATGGGATAATTTGGTAGATATCTTGGCAGCACAATGGTTCAGGAATCGGTCTGCCAGTTCTTCGTATGATGAAATGGATTGTGGCTCCATCTTCTTAAACCACGTCAGGGCAATCCCTTGGAGGGTGGTGGAGAAGAGGCGAGCCCATACATCGTTACCCCCCCTACGTCTTCGTAATGAGTCAAGTGTACCACCGGGTCCGTGGTGCCATCATATCGGGGTAGAATGGTGGGCATGCGTTCATCAGGGGCTAAGCGCGATTTTGCGATCTCTAAGATGAATGGGGACCTCTCCAACCGGTGGTTATAGGGCGGCATGTATTGCTTACCATCCGCCCTTACACTTTTCTCCCCTTCACATCGTGTGAGAGTCGCTCTATCTCAGTATGTAGCTCGCTAACCTGCTGGCGCATGCGGGCCAACTTCTCCGATCCCTCCTCCATTCGCGGGCGCGGACGGTGACCACCAGTCCTAGACCTTGTGGGAGCATCCACAACGGTACGTCTAGGAGAGGCCTGACGGGTGGTGTGATTATCGGACTCCGCTACTTCTTCTCGATAGGAGTGCCGGTAGCTTCCCTCCCGCTGGGAATGACTCCGCAAGGGGACGGGATGCCCGCTACGACGGGAGACGGTGGGGGCCCTTATCTTATTGGGCGACGGAGATAGTCCCCTGGACAATAATCGGATCAACATCTGGTCATCGCAGGCCCCCAGTAGCTGCCTGACACGGCTGATGAGGAGGGTGAACGTATGCTCCACTTGTTGCCTGTCCGCTGCATGGACCGGTAGGGGGCTATTAGAGGGACCTACCAGCGGCAAAGGGGCGGCTTGCCCCTTACTTTTGTCTACGACATTAACATTTTCCCTTGCCCGTTGATTTACTTCGGGATGGTGATGGTTGCCCCTCTCTGATAAGGTTCAGGACATATGGGTTCGTCGCGTGTTCCCCATTTTTTCTTCTGCTCTTGAAGATCACCCCTTTGGACAGAAGCCCTTCCTCTAGCGCCAAAATGATACGATCGGTTTTTTGTTCGACCATGTGTTGGGATCTAAAGAGCTCTCCGATAATAATGCTAGTGGCCCACCTTTCAAAGAGGGAGGAACGAACGTGAGACTAGCCAGTTTTGCCCCGGCATAGGCTCTCCGACGCTCAAGTCAGTTGTAGGGTATTTGGAGAAGATGATGAATAGTAAATGAGAAGTATTCTTGCTTATCAAGATTAAGTGGAAAAATGAGTAAATATTATATTTTCTTACCCTTGGACGGAGAGCCGGTTTGGTATATATATAAGAGTCAGGCACCTAGACGTGACAAGGTTGGTGGGAGCCGGTCAACTTTACTGACATGAGTTGTACGGGCATGTGCTTTTTGTGCCCTTTGGAACTTCCATTGGCGGCTACTCTCACGTCTCATTAATGGGGGGCCTTATTGGCATTTAATGTATATCTTTGGCATTTATGACCAAGGATTGTATTTATGTCTTGGTATTTAATGCGCTGGAGACCGATGGGATGGACCCCTGTGCCGCTGGGGCGTGTTAGGTGGTAGTAGGTGAGATCTGCCATTAGTCGCCAATTAGATTGTGACGACCCGAAACCCTTGGCTAGTTATAGAGAAATGCTACAAATACTTGTAATATAGTAAGCTGAAAATTTTTGTAGAAGTCATTTATTAAACATAGCAAAACACCAATTACATGATATTAGTCCTAAATACATAACACGACTACAAAAACTCGTCTAAGACTTCTTCTAGCCAAAAGCTCCAAATCGCCTTTCGCTATCCTCCTCGTTGATAACCTCATGCCCATGTCCGGCTAAAACATTAGATATTTAACAACGTCAACAATCACGTTGAGTAGTAATTTCACTTAACACATAAGGTGTGCGTGTGTGACTTGAACATACATATTTTCACATACTTGCATCAATATAAACCATATAAAATTTCAGATTCATAAGCATCATAAATTGCACATTTTTCTACCGTTTTCGCCTCGACGGGCGACTACCTTATCTCGCCGTGCCGTAATTCAATTCCAACCATTACTCCCACCCAACCCGACACTTCAGTGGTCATATCCCGGGCATATGCCGATTTCCTACGACCCACTTCAGTACATGGAACACTCCGTCCATGCAAGGTGGGATTAGGTAACGATGGATGGCGAGAACGTTTAAGACCGGCAAGCCCGTTGCCGCCCGGCCGAACTCAGCCCCATCCACCCCTATCACGTGTTTGGGCCCATATACACACAATATCAACACATTTGAATCACAATATCAACACAAAACAAGCTGTTTCAGCTGGTTATTGCACAGTTTCCAGCATAGCGTAACACAATTTTCAGTTTTGCACAATCGACATTTACGAAGGCGAACAGAAGTTTGTAGCTTTCAAACCACTCAATTTCCCCCTTGAAACTCTACACCTATGTGCCCAAGGTTGTAAAATAGACTTTTAGTTGGAAAAATGTCGAAATTTCAGCTTACGAGTCCTGGAATTACCAGACTGCGACGCGAAACGTTTTCACGCGCAACCGCTGAAATTTCCAGTTTTCGTAACCCAAACCTCCGGATTTTAAAAACCTGTTTCTACAGCTTATTTTACACTGAATTTCAAGTATATAAATCAGGTTTTTGGTTGGAAATTTTCGGGTTTTCCAGCCGTGCAAAAATCGAACTTTTCAGCTTTGAAAACAAGAGGTTCTGTATGAACAGTAATTTCAGTTTTGAGAACAACTCCAATTTTCAGTTTTAAACACTGAATTTGCAACTTCTAACACATGAATAAAACCATAAACACATATATAAACCCTAGACAAGGATAAACCCTAAATTATTAGCACATAAATCCATCAAAATGTTCAAATTTTCAGCACACTCATTCATGAACACATATCATACATTTAACAAATCTATCATGAAATTCCTTAGGACTAAGATAGTAACCAACTTGTGGTTACATCCCATGTCCTAATAGGGAAATAATATGCTAATGTTATAAGAAAACTAACTCATGTCTTAAGAGAAATCACTACCTTCTTCTAAAGGGTTTTCTTCTTTTCTTTCTAGGTTTTGAAACAAAGTAGTGCAAGAAGGAGAAAAGGTGAGTTTGTGGGGTAAAATGAACCAAAAAGAGGGAGATATGGGAGTGTGTTTGGCCGGCTGTTTGTGTGTGGGAGTGTGTGGTGTTTTGTATTTTCTTGCACCTTTGACTACTTATAACTAATGTTAGAAGAAATAGAAGAAATAGGATTAAAATAGGATTAAGTCTTAATCTAATGATACCTTCTTTCCAACTCAATACCCAACTATGAGGTCTAAGGGTGCTTAGTGGTGGTCTATAAGTGCTTAGTGGTAGTCTAAGTAATCCTTGACCATACATGTAGGTATACTTCTAGAGAAGTATATACAAGTGTCTCTACAAGTGTACATGGATAGTGATTGGTAGAAGATTGAGACCTAAGGGTTAATATCCACCATGCATTGAATTTATGCATATATATATGCTGAAAAACGTCCTCCCCCTCTAATTTTCTGAAATTGTGAGTTATTTTATGTATTTTGGATATTTTATTGAAAGTATGGAAGAAAATAGTCTTTAGGGGAGACAAATGCAATTTATGCCTCCTTTAGGGCTTTTCCTAAAATATATATATATGAAAACTAAATATATATCTATATATACATATATATGGTTTTATGTGTTAGAAATTTAAATAATTATTCTCAAGATTATTTTGTAAAAGTGACACATTTTGGTGAAATGGCATTTATAAGAAGTATAGAGAAAATTCCTAATCTAATGTGTGTACATCTATATATATAAACGTGTTTAAGTATATATATACACATACTATATTTTTCTTGAATTTTTATGCATGGAAGGATGGTTAACCATTGATGAGAAAATAATCCTATATCGATGCACGTTGTAAATAAAACGAGCACATTTTGCAAAACAATATTGTTTCGTAAATGATGCATATAACACGCAAGTCACGTAAGTCACATACATTTAAGCATATATAATAGAACGTATGAGTGAAAGATCGGGTCCTTACATAGATTCCTCCCCGTCGGGTGTCAAGCTGGACAGCGGCTAAGTATGGGGTTGCATCCACGACACAAACAGCCATTAGACCCCTCGTACCCTTGGGTAAGCCTGGAGTTTGCTTCTTCGCGAAGCGCCCCGAGACTTGTTTCCTCGAATGGACATCTTCGAGGGCCGTGGTTTATTTTGAGGGTCCCTGGGCAGTATACTTGCACATTATCACAATCTCAGGGACAGTCGGGCTTAAAACCTCGATCGAGGATAGCCTGACAGATTTAGGGCTTCAGTACCCCACACTTGGGTTGGCCAGGGTTGTACCTACTGACATGGAGGGATGAGGTAGCACCTAGCTCATCACTTGTAATTATAAAAAAAAATCAAAATGTAGCCACAATTAAATCCGTGGCAACAAAAATAGTCTTTAGAAATAATGATAAGTCATCCATGGCCAACCTGAAATTATAAAAAAAAAAAAAAAAGAAATTTCATCCCCGAAATACATAACTTGCCTTTTTTTCGTCTGATCTCGTCAAAGTCATGACAGTTCCATAAAATTAGTACTAGTGGCTAGGCTATACACTATTCATTTCAAGCATAAGCTTCTACCTTTTCCAAATCTCACATTTCCTTTTTCGACACTAAGTTATTGTGAGCACTCTTGTGCCACGCTTCTTGCTAGGACCGTCCTATGAGATTGGGGCCCACTAATAATTGTACTAAGTATCAATATTATGATTGATACTCAATACAAACGTCCTAATCAATATCATCCAATGTCTCTTTATAGCACAACAGAGGCGAGATAGGAACATATAATGCTTTTAACATATAACTGTGTAAGTATAATAAGGGTACAAAACCCATATAATCAAACTTTCTAGTACAAGCTGCAAATCATATTCTTTCCGACAACTATTCTAGCAAACAAGGCCAAAGGCTAAATGCTAGTGATTGGGTGCACGCTAATCGCCTTATGGGGATTCTCTCTCTAATTGCTGGCCCGAGTCTAAGGTAGTGAACAGAAAAGAGATGGTGTGGTATGTCCAAATGACTTAGTGAGGCTGGGCATAAATATGTATAGAATTTTAACAGAAACAAGACTCATAAAACATTAAAATATTAAAATATGATGTAGTGTGGAACATGTATTTCAGTAACACAATATCAAGACTGAACAATATCGATAGTGAGCCATGAATGGTGTCTCCAACCTTAAGACTACCCTATATAGATAAATCATAATAGAACCCCCTATGACCCCCTTTGTGTCAAGGAGTGGCCTTGACAATGCTAAACAGTAGGTGTACCTGTGACATCCCGATTTTTGGTCTAACAACAATCTAAATCGGTTCTTTTCATATACATGCATGCTTACTAATATTTCATGTTTTGTATGATCCTTCTTTTATATGTGAATTATGTGACGTGATAATTACATGATTTTTCAAACTTTAAACGTATTTGACATTCTAACACAATTTTCGAAATCTTATGTCCTAAATTGCAATTTTTGAAAATATAACTAAAACATTTTAAATTTCTGGAAAATATATATATAATTTCAGATTTATAAAGATATAATTTCATCATTTTGGAATTTTTCTAAATTATTTATGAATTTTCGAATTTTAAGCCTTAAAACCCTAATTTTATGCCCTAAAACCCTAAATTTCGATTTTTACAAACATAAATAAGTATAAATTCGAAATTTAATTAAATAAAGATATGATTTCAGATTTTATAATATTATGACAAAAAAATATCAGATTTTATTTGATTTTTTTCATATTTTATTAAAATATCTTATCCTATCTTATCTTATCTTATCTTATCTTATCTTATCTTATCTTATCTTATCCTATCCTATCTTATCTTATCCTATCTTATCTTATCTTATCCTATCTTATCTTATCTTATCCTATCCTATCTTATCTTATCTTATCCTATCTTATCCTATCTTATCTTATCCTATCTTATCTTGTAAATTGACCTTATATTATAAAATTTCTATTTCTTGCCCTAAACTCTATAAAAGGGGGCCATTATCTTCATTCTCCCCCACACAAACCAAAAATCCCGCCTAAAATCACCCACCCACACTCACTCCACTCTCAACACACAAAACACTCTCTATTTATAGCAAATCTTCCCCACCTATATATACATCAATAAAACCTTCTTTTTCATACATATATACCTATTATCCTTCTATATACTCCCTTATTTCCCTCACATACTCTTGAAGGTAGAAACCTTGCTTAAACCCATAAATAAGAGTGTTATTCATGCTTACCTTGAGTAAAAGTTCTTGCTAAGGCATCCTTCAATGCTCTTGAGTAAAAGTTCTTGCTAAAAGCATGCTTCAATGCTCATGAGTAAAAGTTCTTGCCAAGCATGCTTCAATGCTCTTGGTTTAGTAGATTGTTTATTTTTAAAGTGATTTTCTTAAGTTGATATTTCATGATTAACTTAGACATAAGTCTTATGTTACATGCTATTTTCTTGAATGCTATTCTTTTAATACTTGCTAGAAAGCATGTTTTTTTTTTAGTTGTAATTATGCTCTATGTTCATAAAATTAGGAATAAAGCATGCTTAGTTATCATTCCAAAATATGGTTTTAATATGCTTTTATAATTTAAAATATGAGAATATGTTCCTTATGTTTTTATGTGAGATTATGTGAAAATGTACAATATTTTCTCAAAGTGGATACTAGGTATAAGTTAGCATCTTAATTTCTAAATTATGATTATATGAGTATTGTGTTAGTTCAAGAATATAAGTAGTTAGGTTATTCTTTAAATAAAGATTACTAAGTAGTATCCTAATTATAGCTATTAATGTAAATTTTAGGAGGAAGTCAAGTGATCTAGCCGAAACAAATCTATAAACTTGATAAACTCCTAAGGTGAGTGCTTTGTCAATTCCTTTCTGGGGCTCTGAACTATACGATATAAATATTATTTGTATAGCCTACCTTATTGAATTTATGTTATCAGATTTTTCGGAAAATGTTTTCCATACATATAAGACAAGTTATTTCCAAAAATATTGTATTTTCTGATATTGCCAAGTTGTATCTGTCTCAAAATGATTTTTGACACCTTTGGGATATCATATTTTAATTGTATTTCTATGTATCCCGGGTGTAAAAATGCTTATTGCTTTGTTGACAAGTTGTGAGCCATATATGTCCTATTATATCCGTTTACCCTTGGGGACGCCCTTGGGAAGTTTGGGCCCAGGTACTTATAAGAGGAATTTTATCGGGCGGAACGGACCGTCGATGGAACCTTTTATATGATACCATTCCGTAAAACCAATTTCTACGTACAGCCGGAGGATGACTGTAGTAGGGATTGGAGCGATGTATTGCACGGACGCGTGATACATCTCCGTCTTATTTGGTGTCGAGGTAGCTTCTCGACAAGGGAGGCATAAGGGTTTCTATTATGATTTATCTGTTTTGGTAGTTATAAGGTTGGAGACTCCGTCTTGGGCTCACTGTTCGTATTACTCAGTTCAGTTATTATTATCAAGTTATATTTCACACTACGTGCACTTTATTATGGTTTTAACTGTTTTGAGTCTCATTTTCAATCAAATATATATCTATGTATATGTGGCCTCACTAAGTCATTTGGACTTAACCCCTAGTTTCTTTCTGTTCATTGCCTCAGAATCAGAATAATGGGCGTGCATAGGATGGTTGCCCCTCCTCCAGTTGTTATATTAAGCGTCATTTCACTTTGTCTTACTTTATAATCTGTAGTTTGCTACTTGATGCCACTAGTTGGCTATTTTGATGTTGTACTCGGTTGCTCTACTTGGTTGTACTAAACATAGTTATCTATATTATCCATATTGCATATTTTACTCTACCTCCACTGCGTATTGTTAATTTAGGCGTTCGTACTGGGTGTGAATTTCAAAATTTGTGCTCAGTGCGATCGTCAGTGGTCTCCAACCGTATAGGAAGATCCTAGCGGGAGGGGTGCCACAGCGGTGGTATCAGAGCCTAGGTTTAGGTTATAACCATGTGTTATATATAGGTAAGCATGCATACATCTAGTCTTTCTTCTGGCCAAATCACTATGTGTATATGTGCTCTGTTTGTGATTATCAAATATGCTATCACATATTATATACTTGATGTAGTGAAGTTTTGTGCATAACTTATGTGATAATCATGTTTTGATAATTATTTCCTAGATTCGAATCCGTAACACTTAGAATTTTGATGGCGCCACGAAAAGGAGCTACACGTACCCGCTTACACTCCCAACCGACCCCAAAACCAACTCACCCTACTGTAACACAACCCCAAGGAAATCCTCATCAAGGACCCACGACAAGGTTGGACCCAGAAGAAAATCATGTTCCAAACCAAGGAAATAATAGTGATATTCTGAGCCAAATGGTTGGAGTTTGGAGAGAAATTAGCCAACAAAATCAAAATCACCAGTCGGATGATAGGATGCTAGATCGCTTCCTGCGCTTCAACCCACCAAAATTCTATGGGGAGCCTAACGATCAAAAGGCTGAATCCTGGGTAGCAACAATTACCAAGATCTTTAAAGTATTGCGCTGTGGTGAAAAGGAACAAGTGGAGTTCACCGTATTCCTGATGGAAGGAGCAGCCCACAACTGGTGGAAGCTCGTGGAACAAAGATGGAATGCCAACCAAACCCCTGTAACTTGGACAAATTTTCTGAAGGAGTTTTCTGATAAATTTATACCCCAAGTAGTTCGGGATGCAAGAGAGAAAGAATTTATGGATTTGATTCAAGGGATCCTTACTGTTGCGGAATATGAGGCCAAATTCGCTCGTTTGGTACAGTATGCGCCACATATAATGAATGATGAAAGGAGAAAAACCAAACGATTCATCCAAGGTTTGCGGCCTGAAGTCCGATGGGCATTAATGGCGACCGACATTGAGAATATACACAGGCTGTCAGTAAGTCCATGGTTGTTGAGGCAGAAATTCGGGAAATCAAACAAATAACTAACAAGGTGAGCAAGAATAAGGTGCCTAGTCCGGGGAGTGGAGGACAACTCAGACAAGCCAATGCAAGGAACAATAAGCGCCCCCGCATTGAAGGAAATCAAAATGTTAACCAACTTGGAGGCAGGGAAAGAATTGGATGCAACTATTGTGGACATCCTAGCCACGTAGAGGCAAACTGTTGGAAAAAGAATGGAAAATGTGTAGCATGCGGTAGTGATCAACACATGATTAAAGAGTGCCCGAAAGCCCGAAACCCTAATATCCTTGGTCCAACTCAAGAAGGAAGGACCCAAGTTCCACCTGCCGGAAGGCCAAAAGTAAAAGCTAGAGCTTACGCTCTAGAGGCAGATGAAGGACCCGATCCAACTGCAGTAGTGGAAGGTACGGCTCAACTTTTAAACACTTCTATGAAAATATTGTATGATCCTGGAGCTACTCATTCTTTCGTATCTATGGAATCTGTGAATCGATTGGGGTTATTACTAGAACCTTTATCTTATAATTTTGAAGTTAGCACCCCCTTAGGATCTAGTTATCTTACTAATCGGGTTCTAAAAGGATGTCCGATAAGAATTGAAGGAAAAACATATCCCGCTGACTTAATAGAGCTTCCTATTCAAAACTATGATATAATCCTTGGGATGGATTGGTTGTATCAACATCAGGCCCAACTAAATTGTTTTGCTAAGAAGATTATTTTGGGAAGGGAAAATTCACCTATGTCACCAATCACCCTTAGTTCATCCAAAACCATATCTCTTATCTCCTTCGTTGAAGCAAAGAAGTGTATCAAGGAGGGAGCATTAGGATTCATTGCCTATTTGCTCAACAAACCAAAGGACCAAATAAAGATAGAGGAAGTTCCCGTTGTACAGGAATTCCAAGATGTGTTTCCAGAAAAATTGAATTCATTACCCCCTCAGAGAGAAATAGAATTTGTGATCGACACCATACCAGCGGCCGAACCTTATTCAAAAACACCATATCGAATGGCCCCAGCTGAACTGAAGGAGTTAAAGAAGCAACTTGAAGAATTGATAGAAAGCGGATATATTCGGCCGAGTACATCACCTTGGGGAGCGCCAGTGTTATTTGTTAAAAAGAAGGATGGGTCACTTCGGATGTGTATTGATTACCGGGAATTAAATCGGATGACTGTCAAGAATAAATATCCACTCCCAAACATAGAAGAACTATTTGACCTTCTACAAGGTTCACAAGTATATTCTAAATTGGATTTGAGACAAGGATATTATCAGCTTAGAGTTAAAGAGAAAGATATTCCTAAAACATCATTTAATACTCGATATGGGCACTTTGAATTTGTTGTTATGCCTTTTGGATTGACCAATGCACCAGCAGCTTTTATGGATATGATGCACCGGGTCTTCCGACCATATTTGGATCAGTTTGTGGTTATTTTCATTGATGACATCCTGGTATACTCAAGGACTTCGGAACTGCATACGGAACACTTGCGAATTGTTCTACAGACATTACGAGAAAAGACGTTATATGCAAAATTTAGTAAGTGCGACTTTTGGTTAGAAAAAGTTACATTTTTAGGGCATATAATTTCCAAGATCGGAATTGAAGTCGATCCCTCCAAGGTGGAAGCTGTTAATAATTGGAAGCGTCCGAAGACTCCAACTGAAGTAAGAAGCTTTCTGGGTTTAGCAGGTTACTATCGACGATTCATACAAAATTTTTCAAAAATTGCAGAGCCGTTAACTCAACTGACTCGCAAGAATTCTCCCTGGAAATGGAATGAAAAGTGTGAAGCTAGTTTTCAAGAATTAAAAAGACGTTTAACCAGCGCCCCAGTGCTGACACTACCTGAAGGAAACGAAAATTTTGTTGTCTATACTGATGCATCTAGAGAAGGTTTGGGGTGTGTGTTAATGCAAAATGGGAAAGTGGTTGCTTATGCATCACGGAAGCTTCGTTCTCATGAATGTAATTATCCGACCCATGATTTGGAATTGGCAGCCATTATATTTGCTTTGGCCAAGTGGAGACATTATCTGTATGGGACAACCTTTGAGGTATATACAGATCACAAAAGCTTAAAGTACTTACCCACTCAGAAGGACCTCAACATGAGACAAAGAAGATGGCTGGAATTCTTGGAGGACTATGATTGTAAGATCCAATATCACCCCGGGAAAGCCAACGCAGTTGCCGATGCTCTTAGTAGAAAAGCCGGATTAGCACAATTAAGCAGTGGAATTGGGGTATCTAAAAATAATTTTACCATAAAGACTCATGCTCAAATAGCAAATCTAACTGTTCAATCGGAACTTGTCACCAAGATCCGGGAAAAGCAAGCAAAGGATAAGCGGAATCAGAAGCAAATTGCCCAGGTAGGGGAAAGTACAAATGAGAAATATGGGATTGATGATATGGGGATTTTACGTTACAAGGGCAGAGTATGTATACCTGAAGAAATGAAGAAAGAGATTTTGGAAGAAGCTCACAAGACACCATATACCGTTCATCCAGGAGGAACAAAAATGTATCAAGATCTTAAACAGTATTATTGGTGGAATGGTATGAAGAGAGATATCTCAGACTTCGTAAGAAGATGTTTGACGTGTCAAAAGATCAAAGGCGAACACCAAAAGCCGGGAGGAATGTTACGACCATTACCGATTCCAACATGGAAATGGGATCAAGTTACTATGGATTTTCTAGTAGGATTACCTAAGGTAAGAGGTGGATATGATAGCATATGGGTAATCGTGGATAGGTTAACCAAGTCAGCACATTTTCTGCCTGTTAAAACGACTGATCGAGTAGAAACTTTAGCAGAACTTTACCACTGTGAGATCACGAGACTCCATGGCATTCCTACATGTATCATCTCAGATAGGGATCCTAAGTTCACATCCGCACTATGGCAAAACATACAAAGGCATATGGGCACTAAATTGCAATTCAGTACAGCTTCGCATCCACAAACGGATGGGCAGACAGAAAGATTGATAGCCTATTTGGAGGACATGTTGAGAATGTGCGTATTGGAATATTGTGACAGCTGGAATAAGCACTTGCCCTTGATTGAATTTGCTTATAACAATAGTTATCAAGCTTCAATACAGATGGCACCATATGAAGCTTTGTATGGAAGAAAGTGTCGATCACCACTATATTGGGACTTGGATGAATGGAGATGGACAAAGGATGGAATACATAGAGCAGTACGACCTGAACTCATCCAAGATGCAATTGACAAAGTGCAAATTATCAAACAAAAGATGAAGACTGCCCAGGATCGACAAAAGAGTTATGCGGACAAACGACGAAGAAAACTGGAGTTTGAAGTCGGGGATCGAGTATTCCTTAAAGTCTCTCCAAGGAAGGGATTTACAAGGATTGGTAAAGGAGGAAAATTGAATCCCAGGTACGTTGGACCATTTGAGATCATAGAGCGAATAGGAGAAGTTGCATATCGACTAGACTTACCACCTAGCCTAACAGGAATCCATAACGTGTTTCACGTATCTCAGCTCCGAAAATACTACCCTGATGAAACCCATATCCTTCCACCCGAAAACTTACCCCTTGAACCTAACCTTACCTATACAGAAAACCTATTCGCATTTTAGACCGAAAGTTCCAAGAGTTAAGAAATCGGAAAATTCCACTCGTCAGGTACTATGGCAAAACCATCAAGTTGAAGAGGCAACTTGGGAACCAGAAGGAGAAAATACGTAAATGTTATCCGGAACTATTCAATCAGGTAAGAATCTGGGGACCAGATTCTTTTAAGGGGGGGAGAGTTGTGACATCCCGATTTTTGGTCTAACAACAATCTAAATCGGTTCTTTTCATATACATGCATGCTTACTAATATTTCATGTTTTGTATGATCCTTCTTTTATATGTGAATTATGTGACGTGATAATTACATGATTTTTTCAAACTTTAAACGTATTTGACATTCTAACACAATTTTCGAAATCTTATGTCCTAAATTGCAATTTTTGAAAATATAACTAAACATTTTAAATTTCTGGAAAATATATATATAATTTCAGATTTATAAAGATATAATTCATCATTTTGGAATTTTTCTAAATTATTTATGAATTTTCGAATTTTAAGCCTTAAAACCCTAATTTTATGCCCTAAAACCCTAAATTTCGATTTTTACAAACATAAATAAGTATAAATTCGAAATTTAATTAAATAAAGATATGATTTCAGATTTTATAATATGAGG
>CM047878.1:12002341-12021034 GCA_026212405.1 Petrea volubilis
ACCGGAGCTTCTTGCCCACTCTTTTCCGCGAGGACTGGGTGTCTCCTCCTGCTGGTCCCCCGATGATCATGAGGATCATGTCTTTAGGTGGGGTGATTGCCACTCAGCGGCCTCTTCCCCATCTTCTTTGAGGTTTCCGGGTATATCGGGGGGCTTTGTTTCTTGGGGGACCTCGACCTTTCCCGGTGGACCGGGAAGGCTTGAGCGTTGTAGTACTCCAGCTTCTTGACAAACTCTTATAGCTTTCCACCACGAATCAAGGTATCGATCTTATCCTGTAGCATATAACAATCCTCCGTATTGTGTCCATACTTTCGGTAGTAAGCATAGTATTTTTCGCTCTTCTTGTCTCTCCTCTCCTTGGATATCCTCATAGGCGTTGAAAACGCATGGCACCCGAGGAGGGTGAAGATTTCCGGCGGAGATTTGGTAAGGGCGGCATAATCCTTGTACTTCCTCATGGGCTCCTTCTTCTCTTTGCCCCTAAATTTTTCTTCCCGGGGCTTGGTACTTCCTTCACTTTTGGCTTTAGGAGGGTGCTTTATTAAATTGAGCTCCTCCACTTCCATATATTTTGAGGCGAACTGTTGGATGCCAACTATGGTTCGGGGGGCTTGCATGATGATAGCCTCCTCACAACTCTCATTCTTCAGAGCTTGATAGAGGGCATGGCTTACAAACTCGACATCGACATCCTCCACTTTAAGGAGCTCATTGTTGAACCTCTCCATAAAATCCCGAAGGGTTTCCCCTTCCTTCTACATGATCCTATATAAATGAGTATGGGATAATTTGGTGGATATCTTTGTAGCAAAATGGTTCAGGAATCGATCTGCTAGCTCTTCGTATGACGAAATGGATTGCGGCTCCATTTTCTTAAACCACGTCAGGGCAATTCCTTGGAGGGTGGTGGAGAAGAGGCGAGCCCATATGTACAGGTTGTTGGTCGCTACTCCCACCACGTCTTCATAATGAGTCAAGTGTTCCACTGGCTCCGTGGTGCCATCATATCTGGGTAGACTGGTGGGCATGCGTTCATCAGGGGCTAAGCATGATTCAGCAATCTCTAAGATGAATGGGGACCTCTCCAACCAGTGGTTATAGGGCGGCATGTATCGCGCACCATCCACCCTTACGTTTTTCTCCCCTTCACGTCGCCGGAAGAGTCGCTCTATCTCCGTATGTAGCTCGCTAACCTGTTGGCGCATGCGGGCTAACTCCTCTAGTCCCTCCTCCCATCGCGGGCGTGAACGATGACTACCAGTCCTGCACCTGGCGGGGGCGTCTACGGTATTACGTCTAGGAGGGGCACGACGGGCGGCGTGGTTACCAGATTCGGCTACTTCCTCCCAATGGGAGTGCCGGCGGCTTTCCTCTCGTAAAGGGGCGGGATGCCCACTACGGCGAGTGACGGTGGGGGCCCCACTATCTCGTTAGACGACGGAGATAGTCCTCCGGACAATAATCGGATCAGCGTCTGGTCATCGTTGGCCCCCAACAGCTGCCTGAGGCGGCTGATGGGAAGGGTGACCGTATGCTCCACTTGTTACGTGTTTGCTGCATGGGCCGGTAGGGGATTATTAGAGGGACCTACCCCTGGCCCTGCCAGTGGCACGGGGGCGGTGTGCCCCTTACCTTTCTCTATGACATTGACATATTCCCCTACCCATTGAGTTCGGGAGGGTCACGATTGCCCCTCTCCAACAAGGTTCCGGCCATATGGGTTCATCGTGTATTCACCATTTTTTTCTTCTCTTCTTTGAAGATCACCCCTTGGACAGGATTAAGGGACCTTCTTCTAGAGCTAAAATGATGCGGTCGTTTTCTGGTTCGATCACGTGTCGGGATCTGAGGAGCTCCTAATAATAATGCTGGTGGCCCACCTGTTAAAGAGGGATGAATAGTAAACGAGAAGTATTCTTTCTTATCAAGAATGAGTGGAAAAATGAGTAGATCTTATGTTTTCTTACGCTTGGATGGAGAGCCGGCTTGGTATTTATAAGAGAATGAGGCACCCGGATGTGACATGGTTGGTGGGAGCCAGTCAACTTCACTAATATGAGTTGTACGGGCATGTGCTTTTTGTCCCTTTTAGAACTCCCATCGGCGGCTGCTCTCACGTCTCATTAATGGGGGGCCTTATTGGTATTTAATGTGTATATTGGGCATTTTGACCAATGATTGTATTTATGACTGGGCATTTGATGCGCTGGTGACCGATGGGATTGACCTATGTGTAACGACTCGGTAAAATCCTTTATTTAAAGATTTTATACATTGGGTGTACATTACTTTAATGAATAGGTGCCTTATTGACTTATTTGTGAATTATTGTTTTATAGAGATTATTTGTCAAAATATGATGTTTTATTTGTGAACAAGTGAGCATTTTGCTACATAATTTTTTACAAAATATTACAAATTCCAAATATTCTTAAATTTTATACATTTAATCTTTATAAATTTCCAAAATTTATTTAATAGATTATTTTCAACTTTTACCTATTTTTCCAAGAATATTTAGTAGTTTTCGAAAAACATTGTCTTTAAGTTCTTAATTTGAAATGTAATTTTTAAAATGTTTAATTATTATCCAAAAAATATAAATAATAATATAAATGAATATTTTAGATTTTATTTGACTTATAAAAATTAATTTCTGAATTTTTATAATTTTAGTTCTATTTTTGGGCAATTTTCGAAAAATGGGCAAAACAAGGGGTATTTTGGTCTTTTCACTCCTCCAACCCAAAATTTCGGTTTTTCTGAGACATGAACAATAACAATACTTAATAAATAAGAGTTTTCAGATTTTATAGGTTTTTTGTTTTATTTTAGTTGATTTTATTCTATATTTTATCAAAATATCTCTACTAATACACTCTTGAACCCTTATACATACATATATAAACATATATTAGTGGTGATATACATAGCTACATATACACACACACATACCCGAATACACATACATGGTGGTTAGTAAAGTGAGGTGTATGTATATACAACCATGTATAAATGTATGGAGGATGTAATTTGATGATTTTAATATGTAGATCTTTGCCTCTAATGCTTGGAAGATGAATACACAAGACCTTACACACTCACAATCCTCATTTTTCAGCCATTTTCCAGCCCCAAACCGTCCACTCTCTCTTCTCTTACACTCTTTTTCATTTTTCCTCCAAACACTATACTTTCTCCAAACTACTACACTTTTTTGAAGAAACTAAGGTAGGAACACTTCTTCATACCTTAAGTAGAGGTTTTCTTCTTCTTTCTTGTGAAGAATAGACAAGCTTCCATACTGTTGTGCCCAAGCAATGTAAAAGATCAAGCTTGAATGGCCTAGAGTGAGAGCTTTTGCCAAACATGCCTTCAAGTTGAGTTACTTTAAAGCTTTATGGTTAATTTTTCATATTATAACTCTTGTTGGGAGGAAGTTGAAGGATGGATAGACTTGTGATCATGATCTTCAAGATATTATGTGATTAATATGCTTATTTGGAGTACTATGTGCTTATTATGCTTTATTAGAAATATTATGTGATTATTGTGCCCTTTTTGCAATAATATGGAATTCTTATGCTTTATTTGAACTAATTTGTGAGTTCTATGCTTTATATGAAGTAGTATGGGACCATGATACTTTGTTTGAGCTATTAAGGGGATATCCTATGTTGTTCTTGAAAGTCTTAGTAAAGAAAGCTCCACATATCTATTATTTGATAAATAGAACTTTTATTATACTTTATACTATAGATTTATGCCTACTTTAGTCCTTACATATATATATATATATATAAACCTATTCAAGGTTTTAGTAAGTGATTATATGATTATATATATATATATATATAAATATTTAAAGTGTCATTATATATTCATTTAACTAATTTTATTACATGTTAATGATTGCCTAATTATATATATAGTTATATATGTATGTATAGATATAGGTTATTATAAACTACATTTATATATATATATATATGTTACGTATATGTATATATATATATACTTATATTCATTTTATTAGTTTTATATGTATATGTAGATAATTCTTATCATATCTATATATATAGTTATCTATATTTTATATAGGTATATATATGTAGTATTCATATATTTACATATCTTATATTTTAATCTATATATTTATATATATTTATACTAGTTATATTTTAATCTATATATTTATATATTTATACTAATTATATTTTAATCTTTATATTTATATATTCATACTAGTTATATTTATATATTTATATTTATATTTTGTCTATTTACATATTTTTGCTACTAGCTATTTACATATTTAATATTTCTAAGTAAATATGCTTAATAAGCAACTATAAAGCTTTCATTTATAAGTGTGGAGCTTACTTTACTAAACTATAATATAAACTTCCCAAGATTATGTGCTTATGTGAATAAATTGCAATTCTGTGAATGGGCCCATATGTACTGGAATAGTTTGGGGGGTGTTCGGCCGGGACATACTATTGAGTAGCCAGAAGAGTTCACAACCTTTCCATCTCCTAATCCCCCCTTGGGTAGACGCAGGGATCTACTCAAGAGAGAGGGTCGTACGACAATACTAGGTGTATGCCCGAGATACGACCATTGGAGGATAAGGCTGGTGGGAGAAATATGTTGGTTGTTATTTCGGCTTGGGTAGTTATAAGGGTCAGTGTCAGGTGACAAAAGGTAGAAAGTGTGAAACTGTGTGTATGTTATGTGTAACTAATGTGCACTTGACACCCGAGCACCTTATGTGTATAAAGAAATGTTTGTACTCAACGTATGTTGATTTCGTGTTATATAATGCTTTAGACGCTTCTGAAGCTAGCCTTTATGATGATGAGGAGGAGTAACTTTTTGAAGCATTTTACTAGGAAGGAAGATGTAGGATTTTCGCTGCGTACCTATAGTTGGTGGTTTTTGCTTTTGCTATGTACATATAGTAGAACTAGCAATTCGATAGTCTCCTTTGTTAGATATACCCTTATGTTATGTAATGTAGCCTAGTACGTCTTGTAAATAACAATGTATGTATGTATGTATGTAACCACTAACAAGAAGAAGAAGAAGAATAATAATAATAATAATAATAAAGGGTTTTCGGGGTCGTCACACTATGTGCCACTGGGGCGCGTTAGGTGGCAGTCGGTAAGGTCTGCCGTTAGTCGTCAGCTGAATTTCCCCCGTTGGCCGTTGAGTTGGGCAGAGGCTAAGTATGGGGTTGCGCCCTCGACACAAACGCGTTCAAGGACCCCTTACGCCATTAAACCTCTCGTGCTTTAGGGTAAGCCTGGAGGTTACTTCTTCGAACGAAGCGCCTCGAGGCTCGTTTCCTGGAATGGACGTCCTCGAGAACCGTGGGTTCTCTCGAGGGTCCCTGGGCAGCATGCTTGGGCCCATTACCGGAAGCTCAAGGACAATCAGGCCTAAAATCTCGTTCGAGGGCAGCCCGACTGGTCGAGGGCTTCATCACTCCACACTTGGATTGGTCAGGATTGTTTCGGCTGACATAGTGGGATGAGGTGGCACCAGGCTCATCAAAGTTATTTTGAAAGTTAAGAATACGTGCATATGTATAAATATTGCTTATTTGTGCATTTATGCAAACTATTGTTCCTCAAGTAGATACTAGGCACAAGTTATATCACTTATCACCACTAGTTATAAGGTTATACATATGCAGGTATTATACATCTAAGTTAGTTGAATTACTCCCTAAGAGTGACTACTAATCATGACTAATTAGGATATAGTGTCTAATCTTACCTACTAATACGAATTTTAGGTAAATACCGAGTAAACATAGCTAGCATGATTCATAAACATTGGTGAAACGTAAACCACTAAGGTGAGTGCCTTATACTTTTCTTGTTGGGGCATTGAACTATATATAGTAAATATCTTGATATGGCCTACCCTATATGATTTATGTTATCCGATTTTTATGGATTTATGTTTTACTCTCTATATTTCAATGAAATATTTCTCCGAATTATAAGTCAAATTATTTTTGAAAAATATTGCATTTATTAAATGTCAGCTACATTTGTTCCAAAATGATTTATTGACACCCTTGGGATATCATATTTTAATTATGTTTTTATGTATCCCTGGTGTTGAAACAAGCTATTGGCTTATTGAAAAGTTGTGAGCCATAATGTACTATTTATTGAACGACTGACACCCTTGGGGACGCCCTTGGGAGAGTCAGGGCCCAGTGCATATAAGAGGGATATATTGGGTAGAATGGACCGACAATAGAGTTCTTCTTATATGATACCATACCGTAGGACCTGGTTCTTACATACAATCGGAGGTTGATTGTAGTAGGGATTGGCTCGGTGTATTGCAAGGGCAAGTGGTACTGTGGCACCCCTCCCGCTAGGATCTTCCTATACGGTTGGAGACCACTGACGATCGCACTGAGCACAAATTTTGAAATTCACACCCAGTACGAACGCCTAAATTAACAATACGCAGTGGAGGTAGAGTAAAATATGCAATATGGATAATATAGATAACTATGTTTAGTACAACCAAGTAGAGCAACCGAGTACAACATCAAAATAGCCAACTAGTGGCATCAAGTAGCAAACTACAGATTATAAAGTAAGACAAAGTGAAATGACGCTTAATATAACAACTGGAGGAGGGGCAACCATCCTATGCACGCCCATTATTCTGATTCTGAGGCAATGAACAGAAAGAAACTAGGGGTTAAGTCCAAATGACTTAGTGAGGCCACATATACATAGATATATATTTGATTGAAAATGAGACTCAAAACAGTTAAAACCATAATAAAGTGCACGTAGTGTGAAATATAACTTGATAATAATAACTGAACTGAGTAATACGAACAGTGAGCCCAAGACGGAGTCTCCAACCTTATAACTACCAAAACAGATAAATCATAATAGAAACCCTTATGCCTCCCTTGTCGAGAAGCTACCTCGACACCAAATAAGACGGAGATGTATCACGCGTCCGTGCAATACATCGCTCCAATCCCTACTACAGTCATCCTCCGGCTGTACGTAGAAATTGGTTTTACGGAATGGTATCATATAAAAGGTTCCATCGACGGTCCGTTCCGCCCGATAAAATTCCTCTTATAAGTACCTGGGCCCAAACTTCCCAAGGGCGTCCCCAAGGGTAAACGGATATAATAGGACATATATGGCTCACAACTTGTCAACAAAGCAATAAGCATTTTTACACCCGGGATACATAGAAATACAATTAAAATATGATATCCCAAAGGTGTCAAAAATCATTTTGAGACAGATACAACTTGGCAATATCAGAAAATACAATATTTTTGGAAATAACTTGTCTTATATGTATGGAAAACATTTTCCCAAAAATCTGATAACATAAATTCAATAAGGTAGGCTATACAAATAATATTTATATCGTATAGTTCAGAGCCCCAGAAAGGAATTGACAAAGCACTCACCTTAGGAGTTTATCAAGTTTATAGATTTGTTTCGGCTAGATCACTTGACTTCCTCCTAAAATTTACATTAATAGCTATGATTAGGATACTACTTAGTAATCTTTATTTAAAGAATAACCTAACTACTTATATTCTTGAACTAACACAATACTCATATAATCATAATTTAGAAATTAAGATGCTAACTTATACCTAGTATCCACTTTGAGAAAATATTGTACATTTTCACATAATCTCACATAAAAACATAAGGAACATATTCTCATATTTTAAATTATAAAAGCATATTAAAACCATATTTTGGAATGATAACTAAGCATGCTTTATTCCTAATTTTATGAACATAGAGCATAATTACAACTAAAAAAAAAACATGCTTTCTAGCAAGTATTAAAAGAATAGCATTCAAGAAAATAGCATGTAACATAAGACTTATGTCTAAGTTAATCATGAAATATCAACTTAAGAAAATCACTTTAAAAATAAACAATCTACTAAACCAAGAGCATTGAAGCATGCTTGGCAAGAACTTTTACTCATGAGCATTGAAGCATGCTTTTAGCAAGAACTTTTACTCAAGAGCATTGAAGGATGCCTTAGCAAGAACTTTTACTCAAGGTAAGCATGAATAACACTCTTATTTATGGGTTTAAGCAAGGTTTCTACCTTCAAGAGTATGTGAGGGAAATAAGGGAGTATATAGAAGGATAATAGGTATATATGTATGAAAAAAGAAGGTTTTATTGATGTATATATAGGTGGGGAAGATTTGCTATAAATAGAGAGTGTTTTGTGTGTTGAGAGTGGAGTGAGTGTGGGTGGGTGATTTTAGGCGGGATTTTTGGTTTGTGTGGGGGAGAATGAAGATAATGGCCCCCTTTTATAGAGTTTAGGGCAAGAAATAGAAATTTTATAATATAAGGTCAATTTACAAGATAAGATAGGATAAGATAAGATAGGATAAGATAGGATAAGATAGGATAAGATAAGATAAGATAGGATAGGATAAGATAAGATAAGATAGGATAAGATAGGATAAGATAAGATAAGATAGGATAGGATAAGATAAGATAAGATAAGATAAGATAAGATAAGATAAGATAAGATAGGATAAGATATTTTAATAAAATATGAAAAAAATCAAATAAAATCTGATATTTTTTTGTCATAATATTATAAAATCTGAAATCATATCTTTATTTAATTAAATTTCGAATTTATACTTATTTATGTTTGTAAAAATCGAAATTTAGGGTTTTAGGGCATAAAATTAGGGTTTTAAGGCTTAAAATTCGAAAATTCATAAATAATTTAGAAAAATTCCAAATGATGAAATTATATCTTTATAAATCTGAAATTATATATATATTTTCCAGAAATTTAAAATGTTTTAGTTATATTTTCAAAAATTGCAATTTAGGACATAAGATTTCGAAAATTGTGTTAGAATGTCAAATACGTTTAAAGTTTGAAAAATCATGTAATTATCACGTCACATAATTCACATATAAAAGAAGGATCATACAAAACATGAAATATTAGTAAGCATGCATGTATATGAAAAGAACCGATTTAGATTGTTGTTAGACCAAAAATCGGGATGTCACAACTCTCCCCCCCTTAAAAGAATCTGGTCCCCAGATTCTTACCTGATTGAATAGTTCCGGATAACATTTACGTATTTTCTCTTCTGGTTCCCAAGTTGCCTCTTCAACTTGATGGTTTTGCCATAGTACCTTGACGAGTGGAATTTTCCGATTTCTTAACTCTTGGAACTTTCGGTCTAAAATGCGAATAGGTTTTTCTGTATAGGTAAGGTTAGGTTCAAGGGGTAAGTTTTCGGGTGGAAGGATATGGGTTTCATCAGGGTAGTATTTTCGGAGCTGAGATACGTGAAACACGTTATGGATTCCTGTTAGGCTAGGTGGTAAGTCTAGTCGATATGCAACTTCTCCTATTCGCTCTATGATCTCAAATGGTCCAACGTACCTGGGATTCAATTTTCCTCCTTTACCAATCCTTGTAAATCCCTTCCTTGGAGAGACTTTAAGGAATACTCGATCCCCGACTTCAAACTCCAGTTTTCTTCGTCGTTTGTCCGCATAACTCTTTTGTCGATCCTGGGCAGTCTTCATCTTTTGTTTGATAATTTGCACTTTGTCAATTGCATCTTGGATGAGTTCAGGTCGTACTGCTCTATGTATTCCATCCTTTGTCCATCTCCATTCATCCAAGTCCCAATATAGTGGTGATCGACACTTTCTTCCATACAAAGCTTCATATGGTGCCATCTGTATTGAAGCTTGATAACTATTGTTATAAGCAAATTCAATCAAGGGCAAGTGCTTATTCCAGCTGTCACAATATTCCAATACGCACATTCTCAACATGTCCTCCAAATAGGCTATCAATCTTTCTGTCTGCCCATCCGTTTGTGGATGCGAAGCTGTACTGAATTGCAATTTAGTGCCCATATGCCTTTGTATGTTTTGCCATAGTGCGGATGTGAACTTAGGATCCCTATCTGAGATGATACATGTAATGACCCGGTATTTCTAGGTATTTTAAAAGTTAATTATATGATTAAACTATTTAGTTTTTATGTGATTATTAGTTTATATGTGAACTATGTGATTAAATTAATGTTTTATTATCTTATATGGGAAATGTGCAATAACTATTATGTTTGCATACCACCCATTTGATTCGACGTATATTTATATAAATCAATATATACATATATAATTTTATACATACATTTTTCAAAATTATAATGATAGGAATTATTTGTAATAAAGTCATAGTATTTTTATATGTTGAAGTATATATAAATAAATTTGTATATTTTCAAAAATATGTATATATATCCTAGGTCATTTTTGTATTTTAGATGATGTAGATATATATATATATATATACTAATTGATGCTTAAATATGTATTATTTAAATGTTATATGATTAATTTCTATTGCAATATATACTTTGCAATATATACCTATTTTTATTTACAAAACGCATAATTATTGGAATTATTTTCTACTTCATTTAGTAATTATAAAATGCATAAAATTCAAAAACACACACATATATACATGTATACAAGCATATACACGAATTTATATAGTTATATAAATAAGGGTTATATTATTTTTCTTGATATTGCCATTTTCACTAAAATGTGTCATTTCACACTATAATAATTATTTTGAAAATTATTTTTAAATACTAGGTCATAAGACTATGATTTATATATATATAAATATCTTACACTTTATATGTATATATTTTAAAGAAAATTCATATACATAAAGGTATAAGATTATATTTTCATTTCTTTAGGCATTTTTCATCATAAACATTGGAAAAATTATATTTTGTCTTAAAAATATAAAAAGAGGAGGGGGTGAACGAAATTTTATGTATATATATGTTTAATATAAATATATGGTGTATATTATTACTTGCTCCCCAATTCTCCTTGCATTAAATGAATATTCACATATGTAAGAATTCTTCTAGATATGTTTATACATGTAAGGCTTAGATTAAACTAGATTATGAAGTGTGCATTTTAGACTCACACTTGAGCTATAATTAGGTATTGAGTTGGGCATTGAGTTGGAAGATTTCATTTATTATAACCCTTAGTTGTAACCTTAGGTGGAAAGATAACAATAATTAGAAAATGACTTAATTATTTAATAATCTTATTTCTTAAGCACAACTACTATAAATAGGGGATAAATTGGGGATTTATCACTTCATTTTTCATCACATAACACACACAAACACATCCACACACACAAAATCTCGCCTAAAACACCCCACTCACACTCACCTTACCCTAAACACACAAAACACTTCATATTTATAGTAAATCTTCTACCCACATATATATATACATAGACCCTTCATTTTACATACTTATAACCCCATAAAAGCCTCTTGAAAAAGGTAGAAGAATATTTAATTAAAGTAGGGACCTTACTTAATATCATAAGTAAAGGTTCTACTTTAATTCATAGATATTATACCTTAAAGAAGTGAATACTTCATATTTGATACAAGGTAGTGATTTCTCTTAATACATGAGCTAGTTTTCTTATAGTGTTAGCATATTATTCTCCTATTAGGACATGGGATGTAACCTCAAGTTGGTTACTATCTTAGTCCGAAAGGATTTCACGATAATTTAGCTAAACACATGTTGTATGTTCATGAACAATTGTGCTGGAAATTTGAGCGTTTCTGCTGGATTTATGTTGCTGAAAATTAGGGTTTATGCTTGCTTATGGTTTATTTATGTGTTTAGGGCTTGATTTATGTATTAGAAGTCGAAAATTCAGTGTTTAAAGCTGAAAATTATAGTTGTTTTCAAAACTGAAAATTCTGTTTCTAAAACTGGAATTACTGTTCAACATCACAAAAATCCTATTTTCAAGGCTGAAAATTAGAATTTTACAACGCAGAAAACCTATTTTACAAAACTGAAAATTGTAGCGTGTAATCTCAGTATATTACAAGCTGAAATTTCAGAATTTTGCACACCGGAAATCTGCTGTCGCAGCCTGCCAAGTTATGCTTTATATGCTGGAAATTTGGTACTCTATGCTGATTTTGAGCTGAAAACAGCTTGTATTATGATGAAATTGTGATTTGTATGTGTTGGAATTATGTGTTAAAGGGCCCTATATGTGTTCGGTATGGATGGGGCTAGAGTTCGGCCGGGCGGCAATGGGCTTGCCGGTCTTAAAACAGTTCTCGCCATCCACGCCTATTCCCATCTTGCATGGACGGAGTGTTCCATGTATTGGTTGTGGGTCGTAGGAAATTGGCATAGTCTCGAGATATGGCCACCGATGTGAACGGATGGAATCGATGTGGACGGATGGAATATTGGGGTTAAAGATGCGAACGGTTGAAATATTGTACTGTGGGAGACATAAGGGAGTCACTAATAAGTGACTCAAAAAGGTAATATTATGTGAGATATCATGACTATGTGCACATACTATACACACGAGCACCTTATGTGATTAAGTGAAATTTCTACTCAACCGTCGTGTTGATTCTTCTTAATATGACTATTTTTAGAAAGAAATGAGATAGCGGATCAGAGTGGCGCAGCAGAAGCATTTGGAGGCCTATTACAATAAAGTTATTTTGTATTCTTTTTGGAAAATTGTAACTCTTGTATTTTGTACGAATTTTATGTGAAAGTAATTATTTATACAACTATGAAAATATTATCTTTACGCGTTTCGGTCCAACATATTTTAATAAAATAAAAGGGTATTTTTTCGGGTCGTGACAAGTGGTATCAGAGCAGGTTGCCAGCCGGAAAATCGGGAGCTAAGTGCTCTGTGGGGCAAAGTGCTACGTGTACGGAAGCCACTGCTTGAGCCTGTGGAGCATATTGATAAGCATTGAGCCCATGAGGCCAAATTGTTATATATTGAGCCTACTAGGCCAAATTGTTATATACTAAGCCCACGAGGCAAAATGTTAAGCCTGCAGGGCAAAGTGCTACGTGCGCGGGAGACACCTCTTGAACCCACAGGAGTCACCTCTAGAGTCCCAACGCCTGGCAGTAGGTAATAGTATGTGTGACTTTTGCTACAAAACTTCTAGTGTATCTATTGGATTTCGTATTCGATTGAAATATATTTTGGGTTTAAGCCTAAGCTGTGCTGGGTAAGGATCCTCGGCGTGAGATTTCGGATTAGATTGGAGATAGGCTAGGTCCGAGAAGGCTAATCAGGGATGAATTTCCGTGGGTGGTATTTGACATGCGGGGTGGCGAGTATGGCTGGGGCGGCCGACCAGTCCATACTTTGTTCCCCTAAATGGCAAATACTTGACAAATTAGAGTATAAGGCGAATTTTCTTGGGTAATAGCCTCAAATGACTGCGGATAGAATTATGTGACTTGAGTTCTATGTGTGTGAAATCCACCTCTTGCACTATAGGAATCATCTTTAGAATCACAACGCCCAACAACCGATATTAGTCAATGTAAGTTTGCTCAAACCTCTAGTGCATCTATTGAATTTCGTATTAGGTTGAATTATATTTTGCGAAAACGTATCTTTTGATAAAATGAATACTGAGAAAGGGATAATTAGTACTAAAATAGGAACCTTGATATTTGGGAAATGTAGAAGCTAGGTACTTTATTGAAATTGAGGAAAAACGATTTGGAAGTTTGTGGTGATCTAAGGCTCGAAATCTAAGATAGGTAGTAGAAATTGTATTGAAAATTGAAAAGTACAATGGAGCAATTGATAAATTAAGACACTGTGTGATACCACAATCCCAGGGTGGCCAAAGAAAAAGGAACTCCGGAGGATACCTCAAAGCTGGGGGATGGATGTGCAAGGTAACAAAATAAACTTACAGTCGTTAAAGGTACGCTTTCAGTTTGCCATCATTTAGTTAGAATATTAATCGATCTTAGCCCTATATTATGTAATTTCTTTTCTAGACTAGAGGTTCAACCTGATATTTGTCATATGATTTAGAAGTAACCACTACCCAGTATTTATGAGTTATTTGATTATGTACACAAAGTTTAAGTATATTCTAAACTGGATTTGAAATTAGGTTATTACCAAGGGAGAATACGAGAGGGAATTTTAGTAGAAATAAGAAAATAAGAGCAATTATGGAATAGAATAAAGATATATAGTAGAGCTTTAAGTATAGTTTCTAGTTTAGGCGAAGTGTGTAATAGTTAAATGACAATTCTCTTGTGATAAGTTATGTTTCTTAGCTAATTCTTTTCGTATGTTCTCATTATCACTTATTCAAAAGATCTCTACAATTCATTTTGTTCGGAAGCCCCTTTTTACTTGTTAATCGGACCTTTGAGACCTATATTCTCTTTGTGAATTGTCTCTAAAACTATAAGTTTGATTGTTACATACTATTTTTACCCCGATATATATATTCACAATATCGATATTTATTCGGGATATCTTTTACCACCAATATTCGTTGTTTGATTTAAAAGAAAGAAAAGGCCAATGTTGCCGTTGACCTCCTTTTAAAACCAACAACTTCAGTGGCGGCTATTGTCTTCGTAATCATTCTCTTTTGAGGCACTCTTGAAAGATTTCTCAATCGACAGCTCTTTCATCTCTTTCTTGAAAAGTTTGTGATATAGGAAATTTCCAAATTACTTTTCCTCTTAGTAAACGCTTGAAATCTTTGCAATTTACGCCAATCAATATTTGACACTTGAATCGACAAAGATGTTATTCAAACTTCCACATATTCTCAGTCTTTTATTCCATTCTCACTTCTAAACTCCAAACATGAAAATCTTTCGAAACAAGCCTTGAAGATTGATGAGTTATTCTTGATCTCTAGTAAAATTCTTCATGTATATTTCTAAATAGTATTTGATATGAAAATGCTGACAACTATTTCGCAAATACCACTACATTTATAGCTCACTTCTTCCAATTTTTGATTCTTTGTTCATATTAATTGCAAAAAAATAAAAAAAAAAAAAAATAAATAAATAAATAAAAAAAAATTGTTTTCAGTTTTGCCGTATACATTTTTATTTTATTTTGTATCCATCCAAACTATCACAACCCTTACTAACATTTGAGTAAAACTTGAACATATCACCAAGGATTCGTTATAGGACTACTTTGAACTTAGCAAGGCAACAATGCAATATCAATAGTTGTGGATAGATTTATAAAAGTTCCCACCTCGTTGTGTGATTTAGAATGGCAGAAATTATAAACACGACGTAGTTGGATTTCATGGTGTCTTGGTTAGCATAAGTCTTAGATAGAAACCGACGATTTGTTCTAAAGTTGGCAAGGTTTACAAAGTGTTTTGACCACTAAGTTGAATATTAGTATCTCTTTCCAACCTCAAACTAGTAGACAAATAGAAAGAATTATACCAACCCTTGAGGATATGCTTCAGTTCATAATCGACACCACTCACTAGCCGTATTTTCCTATAACAATAATTATCAACCTATATTTGGCATGACCCATTCGAAGCACTTCATGAACAAAGATATAGATCCACAATATGTTGGAATAAAGTTGGCAAAAGCAAACCCCAAAGTTAGTATGGGAAATCACCAAAGTTACCAAAGTAGCTCGAAAGCGAATGACAAAAACACAAAGCCGTTAAAAGAATTACATAGATAAGAGACAAGAAGATTTGGACTTGGAATTAGGAAAAGGAGTCTTAAGATTTGGAAAATAAAAGAAAAGCTTAAACCAATTTATGACGGTTCTTCTGAAATATTTGGAAGAATAGGAAAGGTAGTATATAAGTTGGCATTATCCTCTACCTACCAGAAGAGCATAACGTTCCAATATTTAAGAATGAATTTCGGGGACGAAATTCCTTTTAAGGAGGGGAGGATGTAATGACCCGGTATTTCTAGGTATTTTAAAAGTTAATTATATGATTAAACTATTTAGTTTTTATGTGATTATTAGTTTATATGTGAACTATGTGATTAAATTAATGTTTTATTATCTTATATGGGAAATGTGCAATAACTATTATGTTTGCATACCACCCATTTGATTCGACGTATATTTATATAAATCAATATATACATATATAATTTTATACATACATTTTTCAAAATTATAATGATAGGAATTATTTGTAATAAAGTCATAGTATTTTTATATGTTGAAGTATATATAAATAAATTTGTATATTTTCAAAAATATGTATATATATCCTAGGTCATTTTTGTATTTTAGATGATGTAGATATATATATATATATATACTAATTGATGCTTAAATATGTATTATTTAAATGTTATATGATTAATTTCTATTGCAATATATACTTTGCAATATATACCTATTTTTATTTACAAAACGCATAATTATTGGAATTATTTTCTACTTCATTTAGTAATTATAAAATGCATAAAATTCAAACACACACACATATATACATGTATACAAGCATATACACGAATTTATATAGTTATATAAATAAGGGTTATATTATTTTTCTTGATATTGCCATTTTCACTAAAATGTGTCATTTCACACTATAATAATTATTTTGAAAATTATTTTTAAATACTAGGTCATAAGACTATGATTTATATATATATAAATATCTTACACTTTATATGTATATATTTTAAAGAAAATTCATATACATAAAGGTATAAGATTATATTTTCATTTCTTTAGGCATTTTTCATCATAAACATTGGAAAAATTATATTTTGTCTTAAAAATATAAAAAGAGGAGGGGGTGAACGAAATTTTATGTATATATATGTTTAATATAAATATATGGTGTATATTATTACTTGCTCCCCAATTCTCCTTGCATTAAATGAATATTCACATATGTAAGAATTCTTCTAGATATGTTTATACATGTAAGGCTTAGATTAAACTAGATTATGAAGTGTGCATTTTAGACTCACACTTGAGCTATAATTAGGTATTGAGTTGGGCATTGAGTTGGAAGATTTCATTTATTATAACCCTTAGTTGTAACCTTAGGTGGAAAGATAACAATAATTAGAAAATGACTTAATTATTTAATAATCTTATTTCTTAAGCACAACTACTATAAATAGGGGATAAATTGGGGATTTATCACTTCATTTTTCATCACATAACACACACAAACACATCCACACACACAAAATCTCGCCTAAAACACCCCACTCACACTCACCTTACCCTAAACACACAAAACACTTCATATTTATAGTAAATCTTCTACCCACATATATATATACATAGACCCTTCATTTTACATACTTATAACCCCATAAAAGCCTCTTGAAAAAGGTAGAAGAATATTTAATTAAAGTAGGGACCTTACTTAATATCATAAGTAAAGGTTCTACTTTAATTCATAGATATTATACCTTAAAGAAGTGAATACTTCATATTTGATACAAGGTAGTGATTTCTCTTAATACATGAGCTAGTTTTCTTATAGTGTTAGCATATTATTCTCCTATTAGGACATGGGATGTAACCTCAAGTTGGTTACTATCTTAGTCCGAAAGGATTTCACGATAATTTAGCTAAACACATGTTGTATGTTCATGAACAATTGTGCTGGAAATTTGAGCGTTTCTGCTGGATTTATGTTGCTGAAAATTAGGGTTTATGCTTGCTTATGGTTTATTTATGTGTTTAGGGCTTGATTTATGTATTAGAAGTCGAAAATTCAGTGTTTAAAGCTGAAAATTATAGTTGTTTTCAAAACTGAAAATTCTGTTTCTAAAACTGGAATTACTGTTCAACATCACAAAAATCCTATTTTCAAGGCTGAAAATTAGAATTTTACAACGCAGAAAACCTATTTTACAAAACTGAAAATTGTAGCGTGTAATCTCAGTATATTACAAGCTGAAATTTCAGAATTTTGCACACCGGAAATCTGCTGTCGCAGCCTGCCAAGTTATGCTTTATATGCTGGAAATTTGGTACTCTATGCTGATTTTGAGCTGAAAACAGCTTGTATTATGATGAAATTGTGATTTGTATGTGTTGGAATTATGTGTTAAAGGGCCCTATATGTGTTCGGTATGGATGGGGCTAGAGTTCGGCCGGGCGGCAATGGGCTTGCCGGTCTTAAAACAGTTCTCGCCATCCACGCCTATTCCCATCTTGCATGGACGGAGTGTTCCATGTATTGGTTGTGGGTCGTAGGAAATTCGGCATATGCTCGGGATATGACCACTGGAGTGTTTGGTTGGGTGGGAGTATTGGTTGGAATTGAATTACGGCACGGCGAGATAAGGTAGCCGCCCGTCGAGGTGGAAAACGGTAGAAAAGTGTGCAATTTATGATTCTTATGAATCTGAAATTTTATATGGTTTATATTGATGCAAGTATGTGAACATATGCATGCCCAAGTCACACACGCGCACCTTATGTGTTAAGTGAAATTGCTACTCAACGTGATTGTTGACGTTGTTAATATTTAATGTTTTAGCCCGACATGAGAACGAAGGTATCAAGGAGGAGGATAGCGAGGGATGATTTGAAGCTTTTGGCTAGGAGAAGTCATAGACGAGTCTTTGTAATTGTATCATGTATTTAGGACTTTTATTATGTACTTGGTGTTTTGCTATGTAATAAAGACTTTTAGGAAAAATTTTCAGATTTTTATAATAAAGAATTCATAGCATATTCCCATAACTAGCCAATGGTTTCGGGCCGTCACC
>CM047878.1:12021534-12093803 GCA_026212405.1 Petrea volubilis
ATCGAGTTTGAAATCCTCTTTAAGTTTGGTTTGATTATAAAAGATCCGAGTTGAAACAAGCTTTAATCGAGCCAAACTTGAGCCAAGGTAGTGTAATTTTAAACTTTTACACATATATTATCATATTTTAATTAATCAAGCTGAGTTCAAGCCGAACTTCAAAATGTTATCGAACTAAAAATGTGTTCAAGCTTGGTTTGTTATTCTTAATGAATCAAGCTCAAATGAGTTTTTTATGATTGATCTCGAGCTTAGTATCGAGTAGCTTGATTTATTTTTAGTCTTACCTACTATGTCGCACTCACCACATACTACCTATAAAGAGATCAAAATTGTTTTTTTTTTATATAGTAAAATTAAAAAACGATGATAACAATACTGCATAGCTACCTCAGATTGTTCACATCGGAATTTTTCTAAAGTAAGTTACTTTTGTACTGATTCAAATTTTTACACAAGATTTTTCGATTGTGACAGATATGTGATAAGATATGATTGTTTATTTTCCTAGACTCTTGGATTTTTTCAGGTAAGTTGTGATTCTACACTTTTTATGTTTTTTATTGGGAAATGTTATATACATGTACATACAGTTGTAGCATTATTAGGTTCTGCAATATACTTGTGTCTTAAGAGTTTTAAGGTTTCAAAAAATATATTTTCAGTTAGAGTTAAAAGAAGACCCAAACAATCTATCTTTAGGGCATTCTATTTTTAGGTTTGATTGCATTTTAAAAAAATATTTTAAACTTTTTGATCTAAGTGTGGACTAATAACCGGCTTGGTCAATTAAATTTGAACATTGCAGATCCTAATGTTCACTACCGAACATAAATGTTGCCATTGTTGTTTCCTTCATCTTTTACTTGTCAAAAAAAGAAGAAAAAGAAAAAAAAAGGAGTTAAAAGAGTTACATAACTTAAAAACGACAGCATCCTATGATGTGTTCTCATTTCATTTTATTGTCTTCAAAGGATGTAACTACTTGCGCATATTAATGGGAAAACCTTGACCTCCACTAAATTAAGGACAAGAAAAGTAGTATGTGAAAATGTGGGGATTTTAGATTACTAAGGTAATTATAGGGGCATGATATATATAGCATACAACACCAAACATAAATTCCAATCTTGATACCAACTAGACAAATAACAAATAGAGCCAATACAATACCATATTTACAAGTCTAGATCTTGTTCCAGATTAGCACCATGTTTCATTTCACAACTTGGTTGTGATACCAGAAACATGTATGATTCCTAACATACAAGATATATATATTCCAAATAGTAAAGTACGAATACAACTAATATTAAAATAAAGATAAATAAAGAACTAGTTTGAAAATTTAACTTTTTCAGCAACTGGTAATGGAAAATATCGCTCCAAACATTGGTAAATGTCATTTTAGTAACTTGTAACTAGGACTGAATCGTTGGCTTTTGCTAACTTGCCTTAAAGAAATATTCACCCCACTATCTAGTGTGTCACAGCAAAATTCCTTCTAGGATAAGACAGTCTAGAGATTCTTCTACAAGTCACACATCTACACAAGAATCTCACTTTGAAAACTAATCAAATCTTTATAGGTGTATATAACTTCAATCTACAACACTCATATTTGAATGAACGTATGAACTCACTACTAGAAAAACTGTTTTTAGTGACCAATTCTGTGATTGATTTTAGCTTAAATCGGTCACAAAAACATATCTGTGACCGAAAAAATCAGTCACGAAAACCTTCATCAAAGCTTTTGGTGACCAAATTTGTGACTAACTATTTTGTGACCAACTTTGTAATTGAAGTGTTAGTCACAGAAAAAAATAATAGTGACTGAAATTTCAGTCACAGATAAAGTTAATAGTGATCGAATTTTCGGTCATAGAATTAAGGAATAGTGACCGACTCTGTGACTGAACGTTTAGTCACAGAAAAAAATAATAGTGACTAAAATTTCGGTCACAGATTAAATTAATAGTGACCGAATTTTCGGTCAAAGAATCAGGGAATAGTGACCGACTTTGTGACTGAAATTTTAGTCACAGAAGAAAATAATAGTGACTGACATTTTGATCACAGATTAAATTAATAGTGACCGAATTTTTGGTTACAGAAGCAAGGAAATAGTGACCGACTTTGTGACTGAACTTTGAGTCACATAAAAAAATAATAGTGACTGAAATTTCAGTTATAGAATGGGAAAAATAGTGACCGAAATTTCGGTCACAGATTGACTTAATGGTGACCAAAATTTCGATCACAAAAATAATGTTTACTGATTGACGAAATAAATAAATAGTGACCGATTTTTTTGGTCATAGGTTGAAAAGGAATAGTGACTAAAATTTCGGTCACTATAACTTAGTCACATTTATTGATATTGTATTTTGTGACCAAAAAATTGGTCACAAATTTTCAGCCACAGATTTTTGTAATTGTATTTTCGATCACAAACCTGACCTGTAATATGAATTCTTATTGTTTCAATTTGTAAATTCCCCAATTCAATGTCAAAATAATACCAATATCCGCAAAATATACACCAATATCCTCAAAACATGCACCAATATCCACAAAAGATACACCAATAAACATTCTAATATTCTACATGATTCAATACTTATCACTATAAAATCGCAAACAGTCATCCACCAATTATGATCAACTCCAAATTATCGATCCATCATGTCTGATCAAGTCATATCTTTATCCACAAAAAGCATCACCTTCCTCAAATCTTCTACATATATACATACATATTCACCAAATATAAATAGCAGGATAGTTGTCGACATCATATATCATTCTCATTATCGTCACCGTCACAATTGTTTTGACCTATTAACTTGCTCATTTCCAATGATGATGATGCAACGAAAGGGACTTCGGTAACATGTGGAGGGGGCAGAAATCAATATGTGGGTGGCATAAAATTGGGTATTTGAGCTTGCGAACCTAATGGAAAGGGTGCGAACCTTTGCATTTGACTCATGGACTGTTTGAAGGAGTCAAACTTGGCAGATAAGTTTAGAAGTGAATCTTGCAACTTCACGTTTTGCTCTTGAAGATAGATTTTTGTGACCGAATATTCGGTCACAATTTTCCTCAAAGAAGATAGATTTTTGTGACCAAATATTCGGTTACAATTTCCTTAAAGAAGATAGATTTTTGTGACCGAATATTCGGTCACAATATTCCTTAAAGAAGATAGATTTTTGTGACCGATTATTCGGTCACGAATAGCTTCCTTGAACTTAGAATTTAGTGACCGAATATTCAGTCACAATGTTCCTTAACGAAGATAGATTTTTGTGACCGATCATTCGGTCACAAATATCTTCAATGAACTTAGAATTTAGTGACCGAATATTCGGTCACAATTTCCCTTAAAGAAGATAGATTTTTGTGACCGATCATTCGGTCACAAATACCTTCAATGAACTTACAATTTAGTGACCGATCATTCAATCACAATTTCCCTTAAAGAAGATAGATTTTTGTGACCGATTATTTGGTCACAAGTTCCCTTATAGAAGATAGATTTTTGTGACTGATTATTCGGTCACAAATATCTTCAATGAACTTACAATTTAGTGACCGATTTTTTTCGTCACCAAACCACTTAAGGAAGATAGATTTTTGTGACTGAATATTAGGCAACAATTTTCCTTAAAGAAGATAGAATTTAGTGATCGAGTATTCGGTCACCAAATTGCTTAAAGAACGTAGATTTTTGTGACCGATACATTTCTTCTTTGAAATAAGAATTAGTAACCGAATTTTCGGTCACTAAATTCCTTAAAGAAGATAGAAATTGGTGATCGATAATTCGGTCACAAATTTCTTCTTTGAACTACGAAGTGGTGACCGAATTTTCGATCACAAATATCTTGCATGCACTTACAATTTAGTCACCAAATTCCTTAAAGAAGGTAGATTTTTTGTGAGCGAAAATTTAGTCACAAAAAATTCTTCCTTGCACTCAAATTTTAGTGACTGAATCATTGGTCACAAATTTATCATTAGTAGAAGAAGTTGGATTGTGACCAAAATTTCGGGCACAGCTATGTTGTATCATTAAAAATATATTAGTGACCGATATTTTGATCACAAAGCTGTTGTAACATTAATTAATTTTCTTTTTGGCATTTTTTAAAAAATCTACAGTAATTTAAATATAAGTAAATTTAAAAATTATTTTTTATTTTTTTGTGACTGACATTTGCATTTTAGTGACCGATTTGGCAGTCACAAAGATATTTTCATTCTTTTGTAAAATCGATCACAAAAGCGGTCACAACTCTCCATTTTTTGTGACTGAATGTGTTCGGTCACAAAAAGCAGTTTTTCTAGTAGTGACTATTAGACTTGGATAGAGATATAGACATGACATGAAAAAGTATGAACTATAATATTCACTCGCAAAGATCTAAGGCGCGCACCAAGAGAATGGAATCCTCACAAAGATCTCATGGAGATTTTCATCTCTTATTAGAGTTACTCTCATATCTCTTACACTTCTAAGTCTGGTACCATGTATTTATAGGGAGCATAGGTGCTAATGCATTAAACATGTCTTTGATGCATTAACCTAGTACACTAAATCAGCCATAATAGTTTGAAATATTCTAGTAATTTCTGTAACTTTAATACTAATTATAGCTGAAACCAAACGTACTAGTAAAAAGTAGTGGTTTCTATGATTAATACCAATAGTAAATGATACAAAAATGTCTTGTAACAACTCACTTAAGTTTCAATTAATTCAAATTGAGTTCCATAGCAAGTACTAGACAAAGTTCTAGCAAAGGGGACAAGACTGAGACCGAGAGAATTCGCCCTATGCGGTACTTAGTTGATACTTTGACAAATGATCAATGCTTAACCACATAAATACGTGAATTGTTTTAGTTAAACATCCAATGTAGGATATAATATAATCAATAAACACTTATCTTTATGCTTTACTCATTTCATAAGATATATATAGGCTTTATTCTATGGATTCAACATTAAATGGCATCCTTCCATCCTTGAATGAAAACACCCATAAATATTAACATATAAACATGTCGTTTCCAACTATCCCCCCCCCCCCAAAAAAAAACCATAGCATAAAGACTGTTAGTATACTCGTAACATGCTTTAGATAATAGTGCCTTTTGGTTTTAACTACTACATAGTTATCCAACTTATGCCACCACAAGTACAAAGGGACTCTTTGCTTTTGGTTTGGACCTTGGCTGTAATGGCGTCAATTAGTAACAAAATTTTACAAAGAACTTAGTAATCTTCAATATTAACACGCTAAAGGCCATGCGTCCTAATCCTATATCATGAATTTTTTTCAAGGAATAACCCAGTTCCTCTAATTGCGACAACACGATGATATTCACTAGTTGGGCATCTCCAAATATGTACTACTAGCATCTCATTTAAATGACTTTGACCCCATTCAAGTGAAAACTCTTACTATATTTGCAATCATAACACCTAGAAAGTATATCAGAGGATAAAGTCAGGTATATAGTAACAGTCGAGAACTAGGTGCTAACTCATACACCCAATAGCTTGTTAATACCACATTGAATCTCCTCGTGGGATCTCCACTTGATGGGTTGGGTTGCTGCTGTTAATGTATTATAAATGGGTTACTAGTCTCATTCTCAACATAGATTACGGACTAAAGAAAAACTTAAGTCCTTTGGTTTAAGAACCAACCACACTATCTTTGGTATCAACAAAACCAATAGTTCTAACCCTCCGAGACACTCAATCCCTTATAGACTGCAGTATAACTTGGATGAGTCTCTAGGTCTTTTGCTAGTACTTGGAACTACCAACTTTTGAAGTTTCGGTTTGATTTTCGCAATACACAATAATAGTTAGGTTATTTATCATGGGCAATCCCATCATTATCCCATGAAATCCTTCAACCTTAGTTCCAATTGTATACGAAACACATATCCCTATCTAAACAATAGACCAAGTTATCAAAGTTTGTTTGTAGACTTTTGGGAGACAAACCCCGCAAATGAGGTAAACACACACCTTGTACACTAATTGTTACAAGAGCTAAGCAAATTCAGCTAGCACACAAAATTTCCCAAGTACTTCTAGCAAACCTGAAATACCTCTTGGAACTTACCATAGTGCAACACAAGGGGATTGGTACATAGAAAAAACCATAGTAAACTTAGAGACAACATGCTCCATGTTTATCTCGTATCATTGATAAGATATAACAAGCCTAGTACAACATCAGAGTATCATAGTTGAGACACATATCCACCACTTTGATTCTTAAGTGAGTCATCAAAAAATCAATTGGTACATTAAAGATTCTCCAAGAAGTAAACTTTCTTATATAGTCAGTTGATTGAATCAACTTAAGTTCAAGAATCATATTAGTTCCACCAACATCCTTCATTCCAAACTTACCTTTCAAGAATAACTTTGGATTATTGACAATATCAACATTTGTACCAAACATGTGACGACCCAGAACAATTGGCTAGTTATGGGAATATGCTACTAAAACTTTTATTGCAAAAGCTGAAAATTTTCATAATAGATTCTTATTTCATAGCAACACCAAAATACATGATAATAGTCCTAAGTACAAGATAAGAACGTCAAGGACTCGACTACGACTTCCTCTAGCCAAACTCTTCAAATTGTCTCTTTCCATCCTCCTTACTGGTAACCTCGTCCTCATACCCAGCTAAAACATTAGATAACAACACGTCAACAATTATGTTGAGTAGCAATTTTGCTTAACACATAAGGTGCGCGTGTGTGATATGAACGTGCACATATTCAAATGCTTTCATCAAACATAAAACCATATAAATTTTCAGAACATAAGAACATAAAAACATAAATTTCACAATGTTTCTACCATTTTCCACCTCGACGGGTGGCTACCTAGCTTATCTCACCGTGCCGTAACTCAATTCCAACCAATACTCCCATCCCAACCAATTACTCCGGTGGTCATATCTCGGGCATATGCCGAATTTCTACTACCCACTTCAATACATGGACTCTCCGTCCACACAAGACGGGATTAGGCAACGATGGAGAGTCGAGAACCATTTTAAGACCGACAAGCACGTTGCCGCCTGGCCGAACTCGACTACATTCACCCCTTTCACTTTGGGCCCTTATACACACAATTTCATCATGATTTCAACACAATCCCAAATACTTCAGCACATTTTTGCATAATTTCAGCATGGAGCACAAAATTTCCAGCTTATAAATACGAACTTTTCAGATTGCGAACAGAAATTTTCAGCGTGAAATTCTGAAATTTCCATCTTATTTAACCGAAAATTCCAGCCTTGGAAAACAGGTTTTCAGCTTTGAAAAACAAGATTTCCAACTTTAAAATAGAATTTCCAGCTTTGAAAATAGGATTTTCAGCTTTGAAATAGGATTTCCAGCTTTGAAACACAAGAATTTCAGCTTTGAAACAGGATTTCTAGCTTTGAAACACAGGATTTGCAGTTTCAAAACTGAATTTTCAGCCTCTAACACCTCAATGAAACCCTAAACACATAGATAAACCCTAACCAAGCATAAACCCTAATTTCCAGCCTCGTACGCATAATTTTCAGCTTCACAATTCAGCAGAAATTCACAAATTTCAACATGAGCTTTCATAAACACACAACATGCATCTAGCTAAACTATTATGTAATCCCTTAGGACTAATATAGTAACTAACTTGTAGTTACATCTTAAGTCCTAATATGGGAATAAATGCATGAATACACTAGGAAAATCTAACTTATGCATTAAGTAGAATTACTACCTTTACTAAGGGGTTTTTCTTCTTTTCTTTCTACGTTTTGTAAAATGAGTGGTGCAAGAGCGAACAAAATGGTAGAATTGGGAGTGAAATGAACAAAGCAAGAGTGAAATGTAAGAGTGTGTGTGGCCGTGTACAAGCTTGTGTGTTTGTGTGGTGTTTTGTGTTTTCTTGCACAATGCATACTTGTAACGAGTGTTAGGAGAAATAAGATTAAAATATAATTAAGTCTTAATCTAATAATTACTTACTTTCCAACTCAAGACCAAGTAAGAGGTCTAATTATGCTTAGTGGTAGTCTATATTAATTTTGACCATCCAAGTATGTAGAATTCTAGAAAAGTACATACAAGTGTACATAGCCATTAATTGTTGGGAGATTGGGACATAAGAATTAATATGCCCCAAGTATTTATATATACACTACAAAAACCGGCCACCCCCCTTTTTTTCTTAAAAAATGTAGGCTATTTCTTGTATAATGTATATTTATTCAAAGTAGGGAAGAAAATAATACCTAGGGCAGAGAAAATACAATTTAGACATTTTTTTAAGGTTTTTCAAAATATATTTATATGTATGAAGAAATGTTTTAATATATATTTACATATATTTTGTCTTATGATTTAGTACTTTTAAATAATTATTTTCAAGATTATTTTATGAAAATGACACTTTTTGGTGAAAATGACATTTATAAGAGTTATATGAAATTCTCCTAATCCTAGGTGTATATATATATGTATAACCGTGTATGTATATATATATGCATATATATTTTTTTCTTGAATTTTATGCATTGTATGATGATTAAATAAGATGAACATGATCCTAAGACTTATGCATGTAGTAAAATAAAATAAGCACATATCGCGAAACCTTGGTATTACGTAAAATATGCGTATAAACACGTAAATCATACACATTTAAGTATATGCATATATCTATGTCACATAGAAAGATCGGGTCCTTACAAAACAACAACAATGTAACATCCACATATAGACATACACCATTAGCTTTGTAGTAAAGAGCACTTTCCATTATCATTAAAAATGAAGCCAGAAGTTTGCATAGCAACAAACCTCTCATGCCACAATTTGGACACTTATTAGAATACATTAAGAGAATTTAACAAGTTCATAGACTTGGTAGCTACCAATCCGTCTAGTTCCATACAATTTTTTTTATTTCAAAGTCAACATATACAAAATAGTTTTCACATCAATATGATGAATTGTCAAACCATATATGGAACATAACAGATACTTTGATTTTCCAAATCTTAGATTGCTGTGCGTGTTCTTTTTCCACTTTTCTCTTGCCACTGCTATCAAGCTATGGAATGGAAGCTATCTTTTTCTTTTCACTTGTTCCAAGTCTCTTAATTTCAAGTGATAAAGTGGCATTTAGCATTATACCATTTATTGTGGTGACCAATTCTCCGCCATGTTGGCCAAGTGTTCACTCATATATATTAATATTATTTTCATGCCAATGCTAAGTTGGCATTTAATAACATTTAGGGAAAAAAATTATTTACCATCCAAAATATATGGGTTTTTACAGTTTGCCATATAAACTTTTTTTTTTTTTCCGGTTACCATATGAACTTTGCATTTTTTTACTGATCACCATCTAAGGCATTTTCCGGCGGAATATTCTGCCGAGATTCCATCACATGCATATTATCTGATATAGATGAGGGCAAAAGCGTCATTTCAGCCGATTAAATCCCTCTCAAAAATACTTTCCTTTGATGGGAGTCAAACTCGCGACCTCTAGGTAGCAAAACCTTGAGCCCTTCTCTACCATTTTGGACACATTTAACTTTTTTGTAAAATGAGGCTTTAAATTATATTTTGTACTAATAACTTAGGTTCAAATTTCAAATTTTATTTATCAAATTTTAATATTCTTCCTTCAATTTGTTTTCCAAAGATATCTAATATGAATAAATTACGAAATAAATTGTTTTTTTTTCAATTTAAAATGACAAAATCAAAAATTTTAATATATGGATAAAATTATGAAATAAATTAATCTTTTACACTCTTTACATTCAATTTTCAAAATTCATTTATCTATTTTTGATATTTTACCTTCAATATTATTTTATGAATATATTTTTAAAATTAATTAATTAGCAAGATAACATTTTCTTTAAAAGAATAATTTATTCCTTTAATTTTTTTGGATTAAAAATTGATATTAAAATAAAAGTAATATCAATTATTAATTCAAAAAATAAATATATTTCTTTTATTTTTTGAATTTTAAATTGATATTAAAATTCATTTATTTGAATCTATATGGTACAAATATATCAATTTGCCTTATATTTGACAATAATGGTGGTTGGCAAAGTGGTAGTGGGTGTGGTTGCATTCCTTCTCAACCCAAGTTTGAATCCTATGGGGCACATTTTTGCAAACAATTTTTCTACAAGTGAAATGACGAAAATGCCCCTACCAAAATCATATGCCATGCACGTGGTACTGTTCTAGCTACTTTTTTGCCCGGAATTCGCTTCCAGATGGTAAAGTGCAAAAAATCGTGTAGTTTAGATGGCAACCGAAGACAAAAAAAAATTTAGGTGGCAAAGTGTAAAAAACATCATAGTTCAGATGGTAAAAAATAATTATCCATAATATTTATGAATGTTATCAAATCTCGGTCAACATGGCCGAGTCTTCATTCAAAATTTTAAAGGCTTATTTCAAAGGTTTATTGCTTCGAATTGGGCAGGGATACGTTTTACTTCTTTTAAAGGCTTATGGCACCTTGAGGGGACCAAAACCATACATCCAACATAAGTTATAAGAACATGTGTATTTTTCTTTCCACACCAATGTAAGATGGTAACTTCTCACCATTCTACATTCTGTCAGATTAAAGTATTATTCACTTTTAAATGGTTTACTTTTAGCTTCAATTTGATTTGTTTAGGTTTAAGACTTCTACTTTAGCTGAATACTTCAATACTTCAATGTATCTATTGATCATTGTCCTTTTAAATTACAAAAAGATCATATTTGGATCCCAACCTTCCTAGGTTCAGTGTGGTCTGGTGTAACGACATTTTCTGTCCATCTTCTGAAATAAATATTGAAGAAATTTTCAATATATCTCTTTGAATATTGATAATCAAGACCACTTTTCGAAATCATGCAATAGAGTTCGTGTTAAAAGTTTTAGAAAATGCAAAGGTTATTATTATTATTATTATTATTATTAGACTCTTTGTCTTAAGATGTTTGCCCCATACAAGTGCTCATCACACCAATACTATGCGTGTGGGCTAAGACTACGCCTACGCCTGGGGTTAAGTCAATCCCCTATACCACTTTTCTAAATAATGCAATAGAGTTCGTCTTAAAATTAAAAAAAAAATGAAAAAAAGGTATTATTATTATTAGGGAGAATTATGTGTATCACCCCTAAGGTATATCCTATTTACAAAAAACACCCCGACCTATGAAAAATTACAATTATCCCCCTGAATTGAGAGGGTAATTACAATTTACACTTATCATTAGTAAAACAAACATTGAATTTCCAAAATTATCCTTCTGGAAGCAAGAATAAGGTTGACCATATTGAAATGACTATTTTGCCCTACAATGTTTTTTTTGTTATATTATACATATTTAAATATTTTTTTAAAAAAATTAAAGCTTTTATATAATATATGCAAATAATTATATATATAATTATGATATGTGAATTATATTTAATAAATACAAAATACGTAAAAATATCTTTTAATATTATAAATTTTGTTTTTATAAATATAAAAAATTATAATACATATTATATATAATTAAATAAATTCTTTTTTCTTCCCCCCACCCCGCTTTTTCCTTTTCTTTTCTTTTCATTTCTTTCCCCCTTCTTTCTTCTCTAGGTGGTCCGCCTCTACCTTCGCCTCCGCCGCTGCCCCACCACCATCCTCTACCATCACCACGCAGAGAGATGAGATTGAGAAGGGAGAGGAGGAGGGATCAAGAAGGAGAGGGGAATAGATAGATAGATAGATAGAGAGAGAGAGAGAGAGAGAGAGAGAGAGCAGGCCGCTACCCACCACTATCCTCCGTCACCCCACCATAGTTCGTTTCCCCCCACCGCCTTACAAAGGATCTAGAGGAGAGAGGGGAGAGGGGCAGAGATCGAGAGGGGGAGAGAGATTGAGAGATTGAGAAGGGACCACTCATTCGCCGTCACTGGTTCGCTGCCCGCCTGGTTGCCGTCACCTCTGCCTCTAGCATACCAACCATTTGAGGGGGTGGGGGGTGGAAGACAGAGAGAGAGAGAGAGAGAGAGAGAGAGGATCTGATTTGCAAAAAAAAAGAAAGATAAAAAGAAAATAGAAAATTAAAGAAAAAAGTGATAAAACAGAAAAAAAAAATGATAAAGAAATGGCATTTTGGGGTTTTCATTTTAGTTGTTTTTTTCTTTTTTCTTTTTACTTAAATTACTTAGGAGTAAAATTGACTTTTCACTGATATAACATAGAACTCCCTCAATTCAGGGGGGTAATTGTAATTTTTCATAGGTCGGGGTATTGTTTGTCCATCTCTTTGCTGCTCTGCAGAACGCGAAGAAGCAATAAACTCTAGCCTCTACCGCACCACGCCGCTCGGTAGCCACACTACCCCTCTGCCCGTCCGACGCGCATCTCGTGTGTACTATGATGTCAAAGGCTTAGTTGCAAATCGGAGAAGTAGATTTGTGGGCTATCCCTTATTTTGGAGTTTTGGGGTTTAATTGAATTATTGAATGGGGGGAGAGAGAGAGAGTGTGTGTATGTGTGTTAGGATATTTTTCTTGATTTCTTGTCTCGTTGGATATGAAAGTATTAGCAACTTTTAGGCAAAAGTATTGAAGAAAAAAGACCCTGTGATTTTGAAAGAACTATCACTTCAGATTGATAGGGACATGTATCCTTCATCTCATATGGTTAGGTAACCCACGTACTCATTATAAAATTGTACATGTGTAATCCTTATAAAATTGTTAAATCTTTAAGGTTTGAGAAAATTATGTTGCCTTCAAAGATTTATGATAGTTTATCTTGTTTTACTTTGTTTAATTTCATTTGATTTTATTTGGATTTGGATGTAAAATATGATAAAATCTGCTTTTCGAATTATTTTGTTAATTGTTATTTGTTAGCTTTGGGATAAATGATGAGTTGAATTTTTTTGAATTTTTATTAAATAATAAGGTAAATTTTTATTATTATTATTATTATTATTATTATTATTATTATTGGGTTTTCTCTAATTTTTATGTATTTATTATTTTTTTAGTATAAAAAAATAATATACTAATTATTACATATTTATGACGTCGCACCGGTTGAACCGGTGGTCGAACCGGTGACCAGTAAGGCCGCCGGTTCTGTGTTCAGTCTGGTTTTCAAAACATTGCCTGTACCTGTGGGAGTAGTGGTGCGACCCCAATAGTCAAGAGGTGCAACTACTCTTAACCCCTTACGCCAGCTCGACATAATGACATATTTATTTTTCAACCAACAACTTGTTTGATAAGTTAGTAAAATTAATTACTGAGAAGGGATAAGGTGTCCCTCTCTTCTGTTGAACGGCTACCTCATTTAAAAATTTAAGTTATTAGATAGGAGAATAATCAAATATTTATTATCTCCAACACGCCCTCACAGTGTAGGTGGACTTCTTGTTATGTCAAGCCTTGCATGTGTAATTCATTTTTATAAATAAGTGTCGACTAGGTTCGAACACAGGACCATTTGTTTGACATGACTATGACATCATGTTGAATGATTACCTCATCCAAAAGCTTAAATTGTTAGAGAGAGGAAGTATCAAATATTTATTATCTCCAATATCTTCAACTTAATTTTTTAAATTGAAATTCATAATTTAATTGGTTAACTTAATTGAAATTCCAATTTAGTTATATATTCAAATTTCATTTTAATTTCAAAATCAATTAGAAAATTTTAAATTAATTTATCCAATTACTTTTCAATTAAAATTTTCTATTGTCAATTTCTTATTTGATTTTGAACCTGCCTTTTAATAATAAATTTCGTTAACTGAAACTTATAAATTCAATTAAATTAATGAATTTAATTGATTAATAAGTGTCACCATTGATAAGTAGTGACACCCCAATGACAATTTAAAGGCAAGGAAAGTCTTTTTATAAACCATAGTGTCATTATTATTATTTTTTTGTCACTAATTGTTATTGTATATTTAAAACATCATTTGTTGTCAGATTAAACCATATAATGACAAAAATAAAGTTTCCGCCTAATCAATATCACTAATAACAGAGCATAAGATATTATGACTTGTTCATTTCAAAAAAAAAAAAGATATTATGACTTGTTATTTATGATAATTTGTACAATATTGTCAAGTAGTTTTTATCCCTAACATTTACCATTCTTGTGTATTATTATTAACTATGTGTTCCTGATGATCAACAATGATGATCAACAATAACAACTTTGTAAAATTATAATTCTACGACCGTATGTTTCCCAATTTTCCATTTAGAACACTAACTTTTCTCATTTCAATTTTACAATATGAATTTAGAAAAAAAATTCACATTTAGGACTTGTGGCGTAATTTTGGCCGGATTCTGATGGATGGCGATGATCTGGCACCATAAATTAGGGATTTTTATGAATTTTTTTTCTCTATTTTGCTCAGTTGGACGACATGTCGGGCCACGATCCAGCCGACACTATCCCGTTGCCTTCCGACTCGGAGATAGGAAGCCTCATATTTAGAACATGCTAGAAACATAAAATAGTGGGAAACCATATTTACCATATTTTTTTTAAATTCCAAATATTCGCTTTTCAATACATTGTCAGTAATACAATTTGTAAAGCTCCAAAGGAAATCATATTCTACGCCTTGACATAACCAGCTCCATTACTGGTCATCATCATCCTTGTTCTAATACCATTCATATGCAAAATGTTAAGTAGCAACACTTTGCTCAGTATGGGATCCTTACATCCCGCAACCACCTTTCATCTTCTTATTATTCTAGTCTTTAGTTATTACTTAATATAATTCGTAATAGAAACACATATTTATGCAGTGCATGAAGCTGTGCATGGTTAACCTTTGGTTGTGGAATTTCGGCTAGCATGCTCTTGTACATTTTTTATCATATGCCCTATTGTATATGCTGATTTCTAGTTATGGGCCCTTACGCTCACACCTGCTCATAGTTGTATGCCCGTTCTTATACACTAGCTCTCGACCTCATGCCCATACACAATACACTAAATGCCAGTCGCATGCCCTTATGTGTTTGCCGATTTCTCAGTGGCATGCACTTATGTAATCTAAGGATTCTTGGTCGCATGCCCTTATGTATTCACCAATTTCCAAGTCGCATGCCTTTACGCACACTCCGGTTTCTGAATGTAGGCCCTTGTGCTTATGCTCATTCACAGTCAAATGCTCTTTCACGTACGCTGGCTCTCAGTCGTATGCCCTTATGCATGCATTGACTTTTCACTGTATGCCCTTTTGCATGCGCTGCAGGCTAGCTTTCCCTCATTGACCATTTTAATTTCTCTCATCAATTCTTAATTAATTCATCCCATTTAATTAATCATGAGGTTTTATTATTCAATTCATTTGCACTGCACGCGCTTAGCCTGGGCTGAACTAAAAAGAGTCCAAGCCAACAGCCCAACTTGTAACCAGGCAGCTTTGGGTCATGCATTACCCCAAACTCATGGCTGCCTAATCACTTGTCCAGCATGCTCACCCCCGCGCTAGTTCGCACATGGTCACGCGCGCTCCTTCGAGTTGCCACACTCCATTACACGGCGACACTCACACAGATACATGTGCCACGTGGGGTTTGCCTCGCAGTTGTGCACAGTTGCACGCAGCCTCATTTCCCATGCATCATTGTGGCTCGCGTGCTGTTGTGCGTGCTTGGCCTCAGCTGCAAGTGATAGCGCGCAACGCATCCTGCCTCCCTGTGTGCGTGGTCACACGATCAACGACGACCACATGAAATGGCGTGCAATATGCTTGATGCCTTCGTGTAAATTTGCCCAATGCTGAGGCATCAAGCCCTACGCAAGGCCTCTACCTTGTGTTGCTTCACACGGCTCTGGCCTTGTGCGCAAGCCATGTGGTGCCTAGGCGCACCTTGAGCGTACGCACGTGCAAGGAACCTCAAGCTCTTTAGTTAGCAGTCCGTGGCGCTGCACGTTCACCCACTGCCCCCCCCCCCCCTCTCCTTCCCCCCTTTCTCACCTCTTCTTCCTCAACGCCCTTCATTCTCAACACTCTCCACACAAACACTCATGTGGTACACACCAATAATTATCATTGTGGCACTGGCGGGGTGGCATGGTTCGCTCGGCTCCGGTAGTAGTGGGGCGGCCTACTCTTTCGGTGGCTGCCACTCCTCATCCCCTCTTTTGATCGACAATTTTTCGCACACAATTTTTGTCTTAATGTTTAATATAAGTTAGGGACAAATACTTTTTACCCTCCAAACTTTTCGCGTTTTTGGACTTCACCGTATGAACTTTTTTTTTGCCATTTGCCATCTGAACTTTGCATTTTTTTTAACTAAGGGCATTTTTGGCGGAATATTCCACTGGAATTCCATCACATGCATGTCACGTGACTTTAAGTGAGGGAAAATGCATCATTTTACATGGGGATAAATACTTTTAACTCTCCAAACATTTTGCATTTTGGGACTTTACCATATAAACTTTTTTTTTTTTTTTGCCATTTGCCATCTGAATTTTGCGTTTTTTACATATTACCATCTAAAGGCATTCACATGTATGTCATGTGACTTTAACAAGCTGAAATGATGCATTTGCCTTTAGCTCCACCGAAAAATGTAATGTGTAAAAAAACACAAAGTTCAGATGGCAAACGGCAAAAAAAGAGTTTATATGGTAAAGTCCCAAAACGCGAATAATTTGGAGGGTAAAAAATATTTATCCCTATAATTTATGCTGTAGATTAAATCAAACTACGAAAAGTGAAAATGAGGGTGTGCTTACAAATTGGCGATTCTTTTAGTCAATTTGCTAGCCACTCCAATTGTGTCCCCTCTTCTTTCTCTCTATCAACTCTCTATCTTCCTCTCATTCTCAGTGTGCGTGTGTGAGTAGTGTTTGTGTGTGTGTGTTTGGCCAAGTGTGTGTAGTGGTTTAGAGGCTTGCTTGGGGTGGATGTCTTCGTTCATCCCTATGTGAACTATCAAGGCTCATGATAAGCATTTACATGTACATTTTTAATTATTCTAATATTTTCACTAGCAAGTAGTTAAACTCAAGACTTGCACATAGGGGGTAAGGAGTTTTGCCATTGGGCTGCTTGTAAAGTTTTTACTATCTTGAGGCGCAAGTAGGTACTAAAAATTCTAGGGTCTTTCACGTTGGCACTCAAGTCAAAATTTAGAACATTTGCCCCAAATTGGAATTCCATGTAGGATGAAAAATGGAGGGAAAAAAAATCACAATATGTTTTTCGTATTATCTTAATATTTTATATATTATTATTTAGGATTAATTACATCTATGTCCCCTCGACATTTGCAATATTACAAGTCATAGCCCCCTTCATTTCAATATTACTGATACACCCACTAGGGAGTTTGTATATTACAAAAATCCGCTAGACCATTAGGGTTCTGTCAAATATTTAACGGAGTATTTCAAATTTTTATGAAGTCTCCGCTATGCCCCCAACTTATCATTACTAAATAAAACATTATAATAAAAAAAATCATGTCTGCGAGAAATGTCAAATTCGCCCCTATTTTAATTTGAAAGAAAAAAAAAGTCAAAATCGCTAAAAAAAATCATAAAGAAAAAGTGAAGAGTTGTCTTGGTCTAGCTCATTCACTCATCCCGTCATAGAACACAATAGAAAATCCTCATTGTCTTCCTAATCCAAAACGCACCATTTTCTTGGCCAAAACAACCAATTCTTGGTTGTTATTCTGCACCTTCGTTAACTGGAAGCAAGAAAAAAGTTTTTGCTCGAACGCTGTTGAGGAACAATCTTGTCGGGCTTGTTTGAGAAAGGCCCGAAGGTAAAATTTTATTTTTCTAACTTTTTCTTAATAAAATATTGTTTATTTTAAAGTTTCTCAGAAGTATTGTTGTTTTTTTCAAATATTGTGAGCAAATATGTTCCCTACCTGTGATTTTGCTTCAAGATTTAGGGTTTGTTGGTATTTTTAAGTTTTATTCAAAATTTTAAGAATTTTAATTAGCATGTTAATGGGTTGGTGAAGTTATGGTTAAGATTATTTTGGCATATTATTTTGCTTTTGTGGTTAAACCCTAATTTGGTGTTGGTATTTGAGACATACATTGTTAATATTGGCTGAATGATGTTATTCTTCAAGTTCTTTTAAATTTTTTGTGAATATCAACATGTTTATTGGTTATTGAAGTCATAAATAATGGTTTTTTTGATATAAATGTTTGTCACAAATTTTTTCCTATGTTGTTGGTACTATTAAATCTTCTTATTGCTGTCTGTGTTGCTATGTTATTGTATTACTGGTGTTGTTGTTGTAAGGAGCCGATCTTTCACTTGTACTTTCTATGTGACATAGATATATGTATATACCTAAATATGTATGATTTACATGTTTATATGCATATTTTACGTAATACCAATGTTCGCGATATGTGCTTATTTCATTTTACAACATGCATAAGTTTTAGGATCATGTTCTTGTCTTATTTAATCACCATACAATGCATAAAATTCAAGAAAAAAAATATGTATGCATATATATATATACATACACGGTTTATACAAATATATATATATATACCTAGGATTAGCAGAATTTCATATAACTCTTATAAATATCATTTTCACCAAAATGTGTCATTTTCATAAAATGATCTTGAAAATAATTATTTAAAATTACTAAATCATAAGACAAAATATATGTAAATATATATTAAAACATTTCTTCATACATACATATATATATATATATATATATATGGAAAAATCCTAAAGAAGGTCTAAAATGTATTTTCTCCCCCTAGGTATTATTTCCTTCCCTACTTTGAATAAACATACATTATACAAGAAATAACCTACAATTTTCAAGAAAGCGGGGGGGGGGGGGGGGGTTTTGGTAGTATTTATATATAAATAAAAATTAAGTACTTGCTACATATTAATTCTTATGTCCCAATCTCCCAACAATTAATGGCTATGTACACTTGTATATGCTTTTCTAGAATTCTACATACTTGCATGGTCAAAATTCATATAGACTACCACTAAGCATAATTAGACCTCTTACTTGGTCTTGTTGGAAAGTAAGTAATTATGAGAGTAAGACTCAATTATATTTTAATCGTATTTCTCCTAATAATAGTTATAAGTATGCATTGTGCAAGAAAACACAAAACACCACACACACACACACACACAACCTTGCAAACGGCACACACACCCTCACCTTCACACTCTAGCTTTGTTCATTTTACCTCAAATTTCACCGCTCTTTCACCCTTGCACCGTTTTACAAAAGAAAATTTGAAAAAAAAAAGAAGAAAAACCACCTAGAGAAGGTAGTAATTCTACTTAATGCATATGTCAGATTTTCCTAGTGTATTCACACATTTATTCCCATATTAAGATTAAAGATGTAACTACAAGTTAGTTACTATCTTAATCATAAGGGATTTCATAATAGTTTAACTAGATGCATGTTGTGTGTTTAAGAAAGTTCATGTTGAAATTAATTTATGAATTTCTGCTGAATTGTGAAGCTGAAAATTATGCGTACGAGGCTGGAAATCAGGGTTTATGCTTGGTTAGGGTTTATCTATGTTTTTTGGGTTTTATCTAAATTGTATTTTCTCCGCCCTAGGTATTATTTTCTTCCCTACTTTGAATAAATATACATTATACAAGAAATAACCTACATTTTTCAAGAAAAAGGGGGGGGGGGGGTGGCCGGTTTATGTAGTGTATATATAAATACTTGGTGCATATTAATTCTTATGTCCCAATCTCCCAACAATTAATGGCTATGTACACTTGTATATACTTTTCTAGAATTCTACATACTTGGATGGTCAAAATTAATATAGACTACCACTAAGCACAATTAGACCTCTTACTTGGTCTTGAGTTGGAAAGTAAGTAATTATTAGATTAAGACTCAATTATATTTTAATCTTATTTCTCCTAACACTCATTACAAGTATGCATTGTGCAAGAAAACACAAAACACCACACAAACATATAAGCTTGTACACGGCCACACACACTCTTACATTTCACTCCCAATTCTACCATTTTTTTCACTCTTGCACCACTCATTTTACAAAACTTAGAAAGAAAAGAAGAAAAACCCCTTAGAAAAGGTAGTAATTCTACTTAATGCACAAGTTAGATTTTCCTAGTGTATTCATCCATTCATTCCCATATTAGGACTTAAGATGTAACTACAAGTTAGTTACTATATTAGTCCTAAGGGATTACATAATAGTTTAGCTAGATGCATGTTGTGTGTTTATGAAAGTTCATGTTGAAATTTGTGAATTTCTGCTGAATTGTGAAGCTGGAAATTATGTGTATGAGGCTAGAAATTAGGGCTTATGCTTGTTTAGGGTTTATCTATGTGTTTAGGGTTTCATTGAGGTGAAAATCCAGTTTTGAAGCTGAAAATCCTGTGTTTTTCCAAAGCTGGAAATCCTCTTTCAAAGCTGAAATTCTTGTATTTCAAAGCTGGAAATCCTATTTCAAAACTGAAAATCCTATTTTCAAAGCTGGAAGTCCTATTTCAAAGTTGGAAATCTTATTTTTCAAAGCTGAAAACCTGTTTTCCAAGGCTGGAATTTCAGTTCAATAAGCTGGAAATTTCAGAATTGCACGCTGGAAATTTTCTGTTCGCAGTCTGAAAGTTCGTGTATAAGCCGGAAATGTTGTGCTCTATGCTGAAATTATGCAAAAATGTGTTGAAAATAGTTGGAATTGTGTTGAAATCAAGCTGAAATTGTGTGTATAAGGGCCCAAAGTGATAGGAGTGGATGTAGTCGAGTTCGGCAGGGAGGCAACGGGCTTGCCAGTCTTAAAATGGTTCTCGACTCTCCATCGTTGCCTAATCCCACCTTGCATGGATGGAGAGTCCATGTATTGAAGTGGGTCGTAGAAATTCGGCATATGCCTGGGATATGACCACTGGAGTTATTGGTTGGGATGGGAGTATTGGATGGAATTGAGTACGACACGGCAAGATAAGTTAGCCGCCCGTCGAGGTGGAAAAATGGTAGAAACATTGTGAAATTTATTTTTTGTGTTCTGAAAATTTATATGGTTTGATGTTGATGAAAGTATGTGAAAATATGTACGTTCATATCACATGCGCACCTTATGTGTTAAGTAAAATTGCTACTCAACATAATTATTGACGTGTTGTTATCTAATGTTTTAGCCAGGTATGAGGATGAGGTTGCCAGCGAGGAAGATGGAAAGAGACGATTTGAAGAGTTTGGCTAGAGGTAGTCGTAATCGAGTCCTTGAAGTCCTTATCATGTACTTAGGACTCTTATCATGTATTTTGGTGTTTGCTATGAATTAAGAATCTATTATGAAAATTTTCAGCTTTGGCAATAAAAGTTTTAGTAGCATATTTGCATAACTAGCCAATCATTATGGGTTGTCATAGTTGTACTATTATACTACTGTGTTGTCATTTTTTGTTGGTATTGTTGCGTTGTTGTTGCTGTTATGTATTGCTGTTGCTGTTATATGTTGTTGTTGTTGCTTTTGTTATCTGTTGTTGTTACTGTTATGTGTTTCTGTTGCTGTTATGTGTTGTTGTTGCTGTTATATTTGGTGGTATGTGTTGCTGTCACTTTTTTGTTGTTGTTGCTGTTTTGTTGCTGTATTTTTGTTATTTTGTTGTTGGTGTGCAGTTTTTTTTTTTGTTATTTGTTTCAATTTTAAGTTGTTTTATGTTTTGTTTTTATTTCAAAAATGAAGTATGATGAGGTGTACAACCTTTTGGTACAATACAATAATGAAAAGAGGATCTTGAAGGGGGTGAGTCCAAAATACTATAAATACTTAGATCTAGTCATTGACATCACAGAGGTTGTATTTCATGACAAGCCAGAGTTAAAGAATGCAATGCTATTTTTGAGTTGTGTTATTTGTAGCTTTGGAAGTATTGAGCATAGATATTTATACATTGATGATGATGTTCACATCATGTTTGAGGGAAAGCCTAAGGAGATAAGAATTCATGTTAAGCATTTTGGGCCACTTGATTACATGTGGTAATGAAGAACGTGTTGGTCAAAATAAAGGTCATGTCTTTGTACAATCTGATGAGAGTCATGATTTTATTGATGATAACTTAGAAGAAGGAGCATTGTTTGATGAGGAAGCTCCAATTGATAGTGGTGATGAGAATTGTGGTGACGACATTTATGTAATGAATCAAATTGTTACACTACAAGAAAACACAGTTTTTTCGGCGAAATTTTTGGCGGATTTTCGGCGGAATTTAGGCAGGAAATTCCGCCGAAATTATTATTTATTTATTAATTTTTTTTAATTAAATATATTTTCGGCGGAATTTCCGGCCGAAATTTAAATTATATTTTTTGAAAATATATTTTCAATTGCCCAACCTAGGAGTCGAACACGGGACCTCGCCCCAGCTCGCGCGCGCGTGCGTACACGCGCCCGATATTATCCCAACTTTTGGGGCCGTTGGGAATCGAACATTTGACCTCTCGGTTGGCAAACAACTCTCTTACCGTTGAGCTATGTTCACTTTGTTGTCATAATTCATTACATTATATATTTATATCATAAAACAATTCAAATAAAAATAATTAATAATAATAATAATACGTTTTTTATTTATTGAAAATTTATATATATAATACATAATATTATATACATATATATAGCATACAAAAATTCATTTCATTCTAATAATAATAATAATAACAATAATAATAATAATTTTATAATAATAATTCAAATAAAAATCAAAATTTTAAATTTTAATATATTTTAAAAATATATAAAATTACTATTATTTTGTATTTAAAAAATATTTATTTTTAATTTTTAATTATTTTTAATTTTTTCAATTTTTCGGCGGGATTTTCCGCCGAAAATCCGCCGAAAACTTTAAAAAACATTATTTTTTAATTATTTTTAATTTAAAAAATATTTTTTTTATTTGTTTTTATTTTTTTAAATTTTTCGGCGGAAAATCCACCGAAAATTCGCCAAAAAATTTAAAAAATATTAAATTTTAATTTAAAAAATATTATTTTTGATTTATTTTTAATTTTTAAAATTTTTCGGCGGAAATTCCGCCGAAAATCAGCCGAAAAATTTTTAAATTATTATTTTTTATTTTTTTTTAATTTTCCGCCGAAATTCCGCCGAAAATCCGCCGAAAAATTTCGGCGGAATATTCCGCCGAAAAAATTCCGCTGAAAATTGAGCGTTTTCTTGTAGTGTTAATGGAAATGATTTAGATTTATCATTGGCTGTTTGGGCAAATGGTGAATGTGAGAAATAACTGTCTAGCGACCCTGACCTTTCTGGGTACGTGTCAAATGACAATTGCAAGGCTGTAAATGATAATGATGAGGAGATGCCAGATGATCCACTGAAGCGATGGTCTAATGTGGCTGAATTTGAGGCGCCTGACGACACTAATGCAGAGTACAACCTGAAGCATAAGAAAATTTTTGCTGATATTCATGACTTTAGGAAGAAGCTTAAAGAGTATTGTGTAAGGAAAGTAATCAAGATAGTACGAAAGAAAAATGGGAGAACAAGAGTTACAGTGGAGTGTGGATTTAGTGTTTGCAATTGGAGGTTGCATACATCACTTACACCAGATGGAACAACATTTATGATCAAGTGCATATCTCCTGAATACACTTGTGTACGAGTTGATAGAATCAAAGAAGTTGATTCTAATTAGATTGTACATAAATTAGTTCCAATCTTGAGAGCCAACCCTGACATTAAAAGATTTCAGATTCTATGTGTGTAAATTCTTAGATAAAAACATACATGCCACTACATTTGAACTTCATACATACAGATTGATGACTTAGAGGAGACTAGTTTGCAATTTGTTGCACAATTTGACAGAACAACAATATAGCTAACAACATTAAGTTTACAACAATCAATTTTTGCACCATACTTGATCCAACTCCTTGTGGTGGTGAAGCTTGCAATCGGGCTGAACTTGTAACCTCTTCCCCAAATTGATTGTTTATTTCACTTCCACATTGTATGCATGCACAAGTTCGACTTCATTAACAGGTACACACCAATGTGAAAAACCATGACTGGGGCAACAACAAAACAACCTTGCTCGGATTTTCTGTTGTGTCACTGGCCACCGTAATACTGGTTTTTAATACATATTGTCTTTTGAAGCACTTTTGGTTCTTGTATTTCAAGCTTGAAGGACTAGAAAAAGAGTTATAATTTGCCATAAAATTTGAGAAAGATAAAACTGTGTGCATTTTTTTGTTCCTACGAAGCCAACTATTTATAAGGCCATGGGCAACAGTCATAACCCTATTCCAAACCGTCACTTTTGGCTCATGCAACGGTTAATTTTTGCATTTCATTAGTTTTATTTTGCCGCCAAAGCAAAGGTAATTATCTTTATTTTTAAGAATTTTCATTTTTGTGCCATCTTAACATTGACAGCCGGCTTTTAGCCAAATTTTGTACCACATAGGCATTTTTTGGACATCTAAACGAATTCCGGCAGATTCATGCAGAAAGTATTGAATATGGAAATGTTTTCTACATTTATGTCTTAAAATTAGAAAAAAATAGTGTCCTAAATGTGCAACATACTATTTTATAATTATAATGTTTCCAAACAACTTAAATACGAGTTTCATTACTATTAAACTTGCAAAAATTATTATCATCATAGCATAAAAACTCCTATCTTGCCAAGTAATTCTCATTGGTAGGCTTGCGTGCTTCTATTTTTTAATATTTATTTTTATTTTTATATAATTATATATATAATTATAAATAATATATTGATTTTAAACTTGAACCCAAGCTCGAGCTTGAGCCTACAGCTCGAACATAATAAATAAATACAAATATTTGAACTCGAGCTCGAGCTCAACCCCAAGCCTATAATTTATTCATAAATCTGAGCTAAACAAGCCGAGCTCTAGCTTATTTTTTCCTATTTCGTCGGGATCGAGCTTGAGCTCGAGGTCAATCTATTTGATTTGATCTCGAGCTCGAGCATGAAAAAAAGGGCCAAGGCTAGGCTCAGCTCAGCTCGTTTACATCCCTAAGTCAAATGGATTCAAATTCTTAATGTTGAACTCGCAATCATTTCTAAACTTTCTCAAAAACTTTCTCACTCATATAGATCTTCAGTTCATCATTTTGCATCTAATCACTAGAATCATACCGTACCCGCCTCATGTTTTTCATATCATTTCATAGTTGTTATGGCCTTCACAATGTTTCTAATCTTTTCAAATATAGACTAGAATCATACCGTACCCGGTAAAATCCTTTATTTAAATATTTTATACATTGGGTGTACATTACTTTGATGAATAAGTGCATTATTGACTTATTTTGTGAATTATTGTTTTATAGAGATTATTTGTCAAAATATGATTTATATTTGCGAACAAGTGAGCATTTTACTACAAATTTTTTTATAAAATATTATAAATTCCAAATATTCTTAAATTTTATACATTTAATCTTTATAAATTCCCAAAATTTATTTAATAGATTATTTTCAACTTCTACCTAGTTTTCCAAGAATTTTTAGTAATTTTCGAAAAACATTGTCTTTAAGTTATTAATTTGAAATCTAATTTCTTTAAACTTTTTAATTATTATCAATAATGTAAATAATAATATAAATAAATATTTTAGATTATATTTTATTTATAAAAAATTAATTTTCAAATTTTTAGAATTTCATTTCTATTTTTGGGCGATTTTCGGGAAAAGGGCAAAACAAGGGGTATTTTGGTCTTTTCACTTCTTCAACCCCAAATTTCGATTTTGCTGAGAAATAAAAAATAAAAATACTTAATAAATAAAAGTTTTCAGATTTTATAAGTTTTTGTTTGATTTTAGTTGATTTTATTCTATATTTTATCAAAATCTCTCTACTAATACACTCTTGAAACCTAGCCTCATATACATATATAATTATATATTAGTGGTGATATACATAGCTACATATACACACACACATACCCACATACATATACATGGTGGTTAGTGAAGTGAGGTGTATGTATATACAACCATGTATAAATGTATGGAAGAGGTATTTAGATGAATATAATATGTAAATCTTTGCCTCTAATACTTGGAAGATCAATACACAAGACCTTACACACTCACAATCCTCATTTTTCAGCCATTTTCCAGCCCCAAACCGTCCACTCTCTCTTCTCTTACACTCTCTTTCATTTTTTCTCCAAACACTACACTCTCTCCAAACTACTACACTTCTGTGAAGAAACTAAGGAAGGAACACTTCTTTATACCTTAAGTAGAGGGTTTTTCTTCTTCTTCTTGAGAAGATTGGGCAAGCTTCCATACTCTTGTGCCCAAGCAATGTAAAAGAACAAGCTTGAATGGCCTAGAGTGAGAGCATTTGCCAAACATGCCTCCAAGTTGAGGGTTTTAGTTCTTTTGCCATCTTCATGTTACTTTAAAGCTTTATGGTTAATTTTTCATATTATAACTCTTGTTGGGAGGAAGTTGAAGGATGGATAGACTTGTGAGCATGATCTTGAAGATATTATGTGATTAATATGCTTATTTGGAGTACTATGTGCTTACTATGCTTTCTTGGAAAAATTATGTGATTATTGTGCCCTTTTTGCAATAATATGAAATTCTTATGCTTTATTTGAGCTATTATGTAAGTTTTATGCTTTATATGAAGTAGTATGAGACCATGATACTTTCTTTGAGCTATTAAGGGAATATCCTATGTTGTTCTTGAAAGTCTTAGTAAAGAAAGCTCTACATATCTATTATTTGATAAATAGAACTTTTATTACACTTTATACTATAGATTTATGCCTACTTTAGGCCTTTACATATATATATATATATATATACCTATTCAAGATTTTAGTAAGTGATTAGATGATTATGGAGATATATATCTATGTACGTATATATATATAACTATTTAAAGTGTTATCATATATTCATTTAACTAAGTTCATTATATATTAATTATATATATATTTATGTATGTATAGGTATATGTTATTATAGACTACTTTTATATGTATATATATATATATTTTATGTATATGTATATATATATACTTATATTCATTTTATTAGTTTTATATGTATATGTAGATAATTCTTATCATATCTATATATATATATAGTTATCTATATTTTATAAAGTTATATATATGTAGTATTCATATATTTATATATCTTATATTTTAATCTATATATTTATATATATTTATACTAGTTGTATTTTGATCTTTATATTTATATATTAATACTAGTTATATTTATATATTTATATTTATATTTTGTCTATTTACATATTTTTGCTACTAGCTATTTACATATTTAACATTTCTAAGTAAATATGCTTAATAAGCAAATATAAAGCTTTCATTTATAAGTGTGGAGCTTACTTTACTAAATTATAATATAAACTTCCAAAGATTATGTGCATGTGTGAACAAATTGCAATTCTATGAATGGGCCCATATGTGCTGGAATGGTCTGGGGGGTGTTCCGCCTGGACATACTGTTGAGTATCCGGAAGAGTTCACACCTCTTCCATCTCCTAATCCCCCTTTGGGTAGATGGAGGGATCTACTCAAGAGAGAGGGTCATAGGACAATACTAGGCGTATGCCCGGGATACGACTATTGGACGATAAGGCTGGCGGGAGAAATGTGCTGGTTGTTATTTCGGCCCGGGTAGTTATAAGGGTCATTTTCAGGTGACAAAAGGTAGAAAGTGTGAAACTATGTGTGTGCTATGTGTAACTAATGTGCACTTGACACCCGAGCCCGAGCACCTTATGTGTATAAAGAAATGTTTCTACTCAACGTATGTTGATTTCGTGTTATATAATGCTTTAGATGCTTCCGAAGCTAGCCTTTATGATGATGAAGAGGAGGAACCTTTTGAAACGTTTTACTATGAAGGAAGATGTAAGATTTCCGCTACGTACCTGTATTTTGTGGTTTTTTGTTGCTTTTTGCTATGTAGAGATAGTAAAACTAGCAAGTCGATACTCTCCTTTATTGGATGTACCCTTATGTTTGTAAAGTACCTTATACGTTTTGTAATTAATAATGTACGCATGTATGTAACCACTAATGCTAATAATAATAATAATAATACTAATAATAATAATAATCATAATAATAACAATAAGACTAATAATAATAAAGGAATTTCGGGTTCGTCATAATTCATGTCACCCAACGAGAATGAAATTGAGAAAACTTTCGAAATGCCATTTCGAAAATTAAATGCAATAAGTTAATATTTTACTATAACAAAATATATTATATAGATTAATACATATGTCTACACTTCAATAAAAACACCAGTATAATCAACTTGGTGAAATAGATTTCAAATAAACGAATGATTAGTATTCTATTTAACAAAAACACATGTCCTACGATTTCAACAAATTTGTCGAAGCGAAGCCATAATAAAAATACATTCAAAGAGTTTTTCCATTCGATTTCAATGAATCCATTCAACTCAAATCACAATAAAAATTCATGTGATGTATTCTGTCCTACAATTTTCAACATATCTATTCAACTGAAATCGGAATACTAAATACATATAAATTGGTATATCATTTAATTACAAAAATTACATTCAAGCAAAGCCTCAAGAAAAATACATGTAATTCAATTACAATAAACCTATTTAAGTTAATCTACAGTAAGAAGACATGCAAAACGATTTGTTCTTCAATTCCAATAAATTCATTAAATTGAACTGTAACAAAAATGGATGTAAGGTGATACATTCCTCAATTCCAACATATCCATTCAGCAGAAAGCACATAAATGAACATGCAAAGTGTTCTATCCTTAGTTTTCTACCAAACTATTAACCAATACTATAGCAACATCATGTAACCACTAACCATTCAATGAGAGTTTTAGATTTTCATTCGACCAAATTCTTTCAACCAAAACAATAATAAAATACATACAAAGTAATGTCCATGAATTCAAATAAATTCATTAATTAACCAAAATCACAATAAAAAATACATGCAAATTATTATGTACTTTCGACCTTGTTGTCTCTATCACCTCTCTCATTGTCACTAGTACCCCAAATTAATTTTATTATTGATCGGAGCCATCCCATATATTTTGTTTCACAAAATTCATTCTTATCATTATCACCACTTACTCCCTTATCATCATCACCCTTCTCTTTCTTAGCAACTTTTTTTTGTCCACCCTCTTCTTTGACGACTTGGCATGATCCACGAGATCCCTTCTTTACATTAGCATTTACAATACGGGACTTTTCTCCCTCAAGTATGACCCGCGCCGAAGATTTACAATAGACAATATCGAGTAACACAGTCATTTTATGTTGTTTCATGTTTTCCTCCATGTTTCCCTTCATTTTCTAAACAAATGTTGTAAAGAGCCTTCTTAGCGCCCTTCTTCGTAGTCATATTTTCAACCCTGGCACATTTTGAAGCCAACTCCGCAACCCTCGCAAATAAAATACCCTTTGATAAGATATTAAATTTTTCATCACCTTCAAACTATTTTCGTAGACCATTAGCATCAAACAAACTCTAATTCTTAATGTTGAACTTACAATTGTTTATAAACTTTTTCAAAGCTTTCTCACTCATGTAGACCTTCAATTCATCATTTGACATCTAATCATTTGAATCATTTTGTACCCGCTTCATATTTTTCAAGTACATTGTCACAATAGTTCTGGCCTCCGTTTTTAATCTTTTCAAAAGTAGATTACCTCACATTCCGCTCGCCTATGTGTATTACCTTCCTTAATATCCAACTACGAGAACTTCCGAAATGCCAACTCTAAAATTAATAGAAATAAGTTAATATTTTATTTAAAAAATAATGTGATGTAAATTAATATATATCGTCAATTTAATAAAAAAGTACAATCAACTTGGTGAAATATTTTTGTTTTCAAATAAATGAATAATTAGTATTCTATTTAACCAAAACACATGTCCTATTGTTTCAACAAATTTGCCCAACTAAAACCATAATAATAATACATATAAAGAGCTTTTCCATCAATTCCAACAAATCCATTTAATCCAAATCACAATAAAAATACATGTAATGTATTCTATCCTACAATTTCCAACGTATCTATTCAACCAAAATTAGAATACTAAATACATATAAATTGGTCTATTATTTAGCTACAACAAAAACATTCAACCAAATCCCCAAGAAAAATGCATGTGATTAAATTACAACAAACCCATTTAATTAAATTTATAGTAAGAAGACATGCAAAGTGATTTGTTCGTCAATTCCAACAAATTCATTAAATCGAACTATAATAAAAATGGATGCAAGATGATATGCTCCTCAATTCCAACATATCAATTCAACGGAAAGCACAAAAATAAACATGCAAAGTGTTCTATCCTTCATTTTCAACAAAGCTATTAACAATACTATAGAAACACAAGGTAACCATTAACGATTTCATGAATGTTTTAGATTTCCATTCCAACAAATCCATTCAACCAAAACAATAACAACAAAATTGACGTGGAATATTTTCGATCGGGTTTTCTCCCGGCCTATGTGATACCCTGACCCTGTTATGGGACTTATTGTTATTATTATTATTTTATTATTATTATTATTATTGTATTATTATTATAATTATTGTTATTATTATAACTATTATTGATAGGATTGATTTTTTTTTTTATGATTACTATTTTAATTTTTGTTATTATAATTATTTCAATAATTATTATGACTATTAGCCAAATTCGATTGGGCTTAGGATTAATAGGCCAATCCTATCTGACTTATGACTATTGGGCTATCCTATTAGGCATAGGATTATTGGGCTAATCACATTAGGATAAGACTATTGGACTAATGCTATTAGGCTTAGGACTATTGAGTAAATGATCTTAGGTTTAGGAATTTTAATTATATGTGTATATATATATATACACACCCATAGAAAACTAGGATATTAAACGAGTAGAGTAAGAAAACGCAAGACTCGGCAGTCATTAGCAGCGTAGCACTTGGGCGTCAACATTGTTAATTCCGACCGAGTGAGGTAATCCTTGCAAATTTCCAGCCCTCATTCTTCGTATTACGTATTAGAATATAGGAAATCATGGCATCCATATTTTCAATAATTTTAAAGCTAATGAATTCAGCTCATAGTGCATCATGGTGATTATAACACTACAGAAAAAACGCCGGATTCCGGCGGAATTAAACCGGGGAAAATTTTCCCCCAGAATTTTCCCCGGTTTTTATTTAAAAAAATTAAAAAAAACCGGGGGAATTTTCCCCCGATTTTTTTTTTTTGAATTTTTTAAATTAAAAACTGGGGGAAAATCCAAGGGAAAATTCCCCCGGTTTTTTTTTAATTTTTTTAAATAAAAACCGGGGAAAATTCCGGGGAAAAATTTCCCCCGATTTTTTTTTTTTAATTTTTTAAATTAAAAATCGGGGGAAAATCCGGGGGAAAATTCCCCCTATTTTTTGTTTAATTTTTTTAAATAAAACCCGGGGGAAAATTTCCCCCGGTTTTTTTTTTTTGAATTTTTTAAATTAAAAATCGGGGGAAAATTCCCCCGATTTTTTTTAATTTTTTTAAATAAAAATCGGGGGAAATTCCGGGGGAAAATTTCCCCCGATTTTTGTTTTGAATTTTTTAAATTAAAAATCGGGGGAAAATCCGGGGGAAAATTCCCCCGATTTTTTTTAATTTTTTTAAATAAAAATCGGGGGAAAATTTCCCCCGGTTTTTTTTTTGAATTTTTTAAATTAAAAACCGGGGGGAAATCCGAGGGAAAATTCCCCCAGTTTTGTTTTAATTTTTTTAAATAAAAACCGGGGGAAAGTCCGAGGGAAAATTTCCCCCGATTTTTGTTTTGAATTTTTTAAATTAAAAACCGGGGGAAAATCCGGGGGAAAATTTCCCCCGGTTTTTTTTTAAATTTTTTAAATTAAAAACCGGGGGAAAATTTCCCCCGATTTTTTTTTTGAATTTTTTAAATTAAAACCGGGGGAAAATCCGGGGGAAAATTTCCCCCGTTTTTTTTTTGAATTTTTAAATAAAAATAGGGGGAAAATTCCCCCGTTTTTTTTTTTAATTTTTTTTAATTAAAACTTTAATATTACTATATATTTAGGCAAGACAAAACACAAGCTTGGAAGTAGCTCAATGGCAAGGTATTAGACTTGTATCCAAGATGTCCCAAGTTCAAGTCCATGCAAGAGCAAAATTTCTTTTTTTTTTTAGAGAGAAAACCGGGGGAAAATTCCCCCGTTTTTTTTTTGAATTTTTTTAAATAAAAATCGGGGGAAATCCGGGTGAAAATTTCCCCCGGTTTTTTTTTATTTTTTTATTTAAAAACGTAATTTACTAAATATTTAGGCAAAAAGATACACAAACTTTAAAGTAGCTCAATGGCAAGGTATTAGACTTGTATTCAAGAGGTCCTAGGTTCAAATCCAACTAACTACACAATTTTTTTTTTTTAAAAACACTCTTTGGGGAAATATATATAATTTTAATATAAATGATGTTAATATTACTTCTACTATTTTGTTTTCTTAAAAATTGTGATTGTTCATTCAATATTTTTTTCTTTTAACAAATTAAAATTTTTATATACATATGTTTATATAGTATATTTTCATATAGTATGTAGAATATCTATATATATATATATATTTATATAATATCAATACTATCTTTTAACTATTATTATTTATACTATCTATTAGTTATGTATAATATATTTATAGGTATACATATGTTTATATTGTTTATATATGTTTATATAGTATATATAATATATATGTTTGTATAGTATCAATACTATCTTTTAACTATTATTATTTATACTATCTTTTAATTATATATAATATATTTATAGTTTTACTAGATTTTAATTATATATAATACATTTATAGGTATACATATATTTATATAGTATCAATACTACATTTTATATACAAATATTCACTACGTAATTATTTTCAATATTTTTTAGAGCTTCAAAACCCGGCAGGTGGCTTACACAGCAATGTCAACAATGGTTTAAAAAATGAGGATAAAGAGTAAAGACAACTATTCTCCACTGCCATCACACTTTGTCCAAGGAAAGACTATACTTATCAATTTTTCCTTTCTTTTTTTTTTTTTTCTGTTTTTTGCTACTACAATCAGTACTTGCCATTTAGTGGGTGTTCATAATTATTTAAAAAAAATACTTTGCTGTTTTTAATTTTTAAAAAAAATTATTTTAAATATTTGATTACATAATTTTTGTTTAAATTAAATTGAAAAAAAATAAAAATTAAGAAAAAATTATTTCTATCAGCTCAAAAGTATTTTTTGCCGGACCTTCTTCTTGCACTGGGACATTTTACAAACTTATTATGAATCTGTCGTCATTTTTCAGGATAAATTTTACAAATAGTTCCTAGACCTGTCTTTGGTATTCAGTCTTACTCCAAACAGCCCTAAAACGCCGTCCATGGCTTCAGCGGGCACAACAGGACTTTCACTCGAATACCAAGACTGTATCCAGAAATTTTTAAACCTTAAAAACAAGACTGATTCATAAAGTTAACCCATTACAAGAAAGGTTGCAAGAAGATTATGTTACCAAAACTTCAACCATTGTCATGACTTAGCTTCGACATTTTTTAACATACTACACACTTAGCCACACATAGTGTTTACACTATAAACATGAAATAAAATAAAGCAATTAAAAAGAAAGACGTACCAAGAGTTTACAGATACAAGTCTGGATTTCTTAAAAACCTCTTTATTTCTTGAACGGTATTAATTACAAGGAGGCAGTACAAGTAGTAGACTATTATGAAGAGAAGGAAAAGTAAGAACATAAAACTTAGAAGAGGGATTAGAAAGATTGGTACCTAACAAACTAAACAAAGTCTCCTTTTATAGGAGAGAAAACACGAAACAAACAAACTAAAAACAGTAAATTAAATAATTACAAAAGTTTGATTAAAACTAAAGTGAACAAATTATTGTACTGGAGCATCCTAGAACAGTAAGATGGCAGACCGCTTTATCAATTTTCAAATCTTATCGTCCTTTAAGGTATCTGGGAACACTGACTGAGTCACACTTATTGTCCTTCAAGCTTATCTTCTGTCAGACTTTTCTTTATTTAGTCAAAAGTGACATAGTACTTTGTCGGCTTTCCTTTTCAGTAATGAAACCAATTATTGATCTTCAATTTATTGAGATTGATGGCGTCATGGCTTACATCAAGGGTTTTTTACCTTGGGATTTATCAAGTAATGCAATCATTGCATCAATTTGTATTTCTGATTCTTCTGCATATGGGTCTTGAGACTCTCCCGCAAGAACTTCCTCCTTAGAGGATGAGGACATGGAAGCTAGATCTTCAGAATTTAAATCAAAACCATAATTTTCCTTTAACTGGCTGAGGTAGGCATTAAGAACCTCTTTCTGATCTTCCTTAGTCAGAGGACCTGACTTCTTCATCTTGAATTCTTTAAGAATTTCCTCAAAAGTTACTGGACCACTGTCATTACACTTCTTCTGATACTCATGAATTCTTAATTTAATTAAATCAATAGTTTCTTGGCCAAAAAGGGCTTTAGTTTTGGGGTCTAACATTAATAGACGCTTCCAAAATGATGTGAAATGAATTCGGTTAATACAAGGGAGGTGTTCTGGAGTGTAACCAATTTCTGGTTCCCAACGCCAGATCCAAGGGAGTGAAAATTCAATGAAAAAGTAGAAGGAATTTATTCCTTCGGGCCACAGTTTTAACTGTTTGGCTTTTTGGACATTAGGTGAATAAACCACCCAGGCTGAATAAAGAGTCTTGAAAGGCTCAGGAAGAATACTGATGGAAGGACCAAATGTCATCCACCAGTTGATGAACCAGTTGGGCAAATTATCAGCTTTTATTGTTGGACATATCTTAAACATCCAAGTGTGTTTCTTCTTGAAATTATCATAGAGAAAACACTTTGAAAATGCATTAACATAATCCCAGTAATTATACCGGATAAGCATCTTTAATTCTGGACTGAAGAATTCCTTTTCTTGAAGGGTACTTATACCCCATTCTTCAACATTTAATACATGTTTTATAGTGGCGTTAGTGTATGTATAATACGCCATTGATCCCGTAGGGTATGAATGATTTATGAAGACTGTACGAGTCTTAATGAGTATTAACTCATATATAATACGGGTTTTATCCACTTCTGAAGGATAGGATCTTGTATCCAAATATCTTTTCATTATTTGAGCAGGGTCTGTAGTAATTAACAGATCTTTTTGTTCAATTATGAACAATAAATCCTTACGTTCATGCTTGACATATGGAAGAGGTTCCATTTCCTGATAAACCTCTTGATTCTTAAGCTTTTCAGCATATGATGAGGAATTACCTTCATCTTGATTGGATTTTGACAATCCTGGAAAACTCTCATTATAGAATTTCCTTGAATCCATAAAATTTATCTGAGTAGATCGGCCTCTGCCTCTACTTCTACAGATATTACCGTATTTGTAGGGTTGTTCTTCTCTTGGATACATTATTCCTGAGAATAATTTAAGCAATATAAGAAGTATTTATTACTCGGGCAATAATCCTTTGTTGAATTTTTAATTCTCTTAATTCAACTTTATGTTGATTATGATCAGGATGTGATGAACTAGGAAAGATTTTAAACCATTCTTCATACTGAAATATTTGCTTATCAATTTTTTTAGCTCTTTGAACTAAAAATTGAGGGTAAGGCCTTGCACCAAGAAAATGTGCAGAAACTTTTCTTAATTTAAAAAGATTAATATCTTTTTCATTATGAAGACCTATTCTATTAAGATAATTCTGGAAATTTATTTCCCATCCTACTTTCTCTTCATCAGAGAAATTCCTTAATTTATTTTGAATCATCATCCTCCATAAGATTGGACCATCCATCTGTTAAGAAGGAGTATGTAAAAATTCTTTTTCAACTTGTTTTATTTTATTAATCTCATTAAGATTAAAAGTAATATTATTATTTATGTCTTCAATATCTTCATTTGTAAGATACATTCGTTTAAGAATGTCTTTACAAAATGAAATATTTTCAGCATATTCTTCCTTCAAATTATGAAGTCTTTTTAAATAAGCACATTCATTTTCATCAGGAGCTTGGTACAAGCTAGGGTTGGTATAAATATATGCCATCTGCAAAATATTAAATTATACATTCAGAAATTTGTTTTTCTAAATAGTGTTTTACACTAAAATAAACTTCATATTGATAAGTTAAAATTTTTTTATCATGATAAAGTAAAGATCTTGGACTGTCAAGATAATGATTTTGTATTAACACCAGTTTAATTAAGTTATACATCTTAGTAGCATTTTTATGATCTGCAATTAACAGTTTCATACCTTTTTCTTGTATATGAATAAATCTGAAATTATCAAAATGTAAATATAAAGCTCTGTAAATCAAACGATCAAACTCAGTCATTATTTTAAAACAACGATTATCATCATTCTTATTAAAACACTTACAGAATTGAGAAGTACTCATGATAAATCAGGAAGACTTACAACCTATTCAAGCAATACAGCAACGATTAATTTCCTTGTTGATAACACTTTTCATGCTCTTAAACCATGGGAGCATATACATAAGATAAGTCTTATCTTGAGCACTAAGTCGTTGAGCTCTAAGTCTTAAGTTGAGGGCATCCTTATGTGTAAGATAACATCCTGTATGAAGGCATTGTTCAATATTGGTGATTAATTTTTCTAAATGTCTAGATCTTTGAACCATAGCGCCAATTCCACGATTCTTAATCATATGGAAATTAACTGGCTGATTATACATATGTGAATATGCTTCTTGTTCATTATAAAAGATGACTGAAATCTTGGGGACATGAACCCTAGGAATGAGTCTTGTTCGGGGAGGCATTATCCTGTAAAAATTCTCTAGTTAAGAAATCTGGGAGGCTATTATCTGATCCTTTCTTATACTTAATTTGAAAATCAAAAGGGGCAAGATGTGACTGCCATCTAGCATACATAGCTTTACTAACATCATGCTTAAAATCTTTATCAAACATAAACTTAGCAGATTGACAATTAGTAAACACAACAAAAGGCTTATTATATAAATCATCTTGAAATTTTAATATGCATTTAACTATGGCTAATACTTCTTTAGCAATAGTAGCATAATTTCTTTGGCTATTATTCCATTTTCCTGAATAATATCTTATTAATTGTTTAGACTTATCTATAGGGGAAATTTGGCTTAATATTCCACCGAATCCTATATCACTAGCATCTGTTTCTATGATTTTTTCCCAATTAGGATTAGCTAAAGTAAGGCAAGGTAAATGACTAACCTTTTTCTTTATATGTCTCACAGCTTGAGTATGATTTTCATTCCAAGGTTTAGGAATTTTCTTAAGTCTTTCATACAGTATTGCTGTATCCTGGGAAAGATTCTTATAATATGGTGATATATAATTTAAACTACCAAGGAATCTTTGTAGTTGTGTTTTATCCTTTATTTCATCAGGAAATTTTGAAGAAAATTCAATACTGCTATTTATAGGAATTATTTGACCTTTTTCAATATTATGTCCTAAAAATCTTATTCTTGTTTGAAATAATAACATCTTAGGTTTAGAAATTACCAAACCATTTTGAATAATAATTTTCTTAAAAATATCCAAATGTTTGAAATGTAATTCTATGGTTTTGGAAAATACCAAAATATCATCAATATAAACAATTATGAAATCAGTGTAAGGTATGAAAATATCATTCATTATTTTTTGAAATTCTGAGGGGGCATTTTTTAATCCAAAAGGCATTACCTTCCATTCATATTGTCCAATAGGAACATTAAAAGCAGTTTTATATTGATCTTTTTCAGAAATTTGAATTTGCCAGTATCCTGATTTTAAATCAAATTTAGAAAATAGGTTAGCATTATATAACCTATCAAGTAAGTCTTTTTTATTCGGAATTGGATATCTTATCCATTTTAAAACTTTATTTAAGGGTTTATAATTAATTACAAGTCTAGGAACACCACGTTCTTGTTCAGCATGTTTATTAACATAAAATCCTGTACAAGACCAAGGTGACTTAGAGGGTTTAATTAATTTTTTATCTAATAAAGATTTTATCTCTTGTTTACAAAGTTCTAAATATTCTTTATTCATTTGACAAGGACGAGACTTAGTTGGAATATTATTTTCTGAAAAATTATCTTCATAAGGTAAAGAAACAATATGTTTTTTACGATTCCAAAAAGCATTAGGATGATCATTACAAATTGTTAATGAAAACTGATTTTCAAGAAGTTTAATTTTTTCGTTTAATTTAGGATTTTTTAAATTATTATCTAAAGTAGAAATAGTAATTTCTTGTTTTAAAAAATTTATTTGATTATGTTTTTGAGTTATTAAATTCTGAATTTCATTTAATAATCTTGTTTTAGGTTCAGTTATAAAATTAAACTGAATGTCTTTATTTTCAAAAGTACCAATAAAACCATTGGTATCAATTTGTTTTAAGGGAAAAAGTTTTTGAATAAAAGGGGTTCCAAGAATTATTTGGGTAGTCATATTTTTTATTAACAAAAAGCTAGTAGGTATACAAACATTATTTTGACAAATATATGCTTTAGGAAGTTTATAAGAAATGTCTAACTTATGTCCATTAACAGCAGTTAAGTTATGAGTAGTTTTATGAAAATACCTAGTAGGGATTATTCCTTCTTGAATACAATTAAGATCTGCTCCACTATCTACTAAGGCAGTAAGATTTTTGACAAATTGATTATCAATTAATAAAGTAATCTTAATATACCATTTTTGAGAAGTTACAATATCTAAAGTTGCTAAAAAATTAGTTATCTCTGTATTATCTTCATGGATATCTTCTTCACTATCCGAATTGTGAGAAGCTATTTGTTTACCTTTTTCTAAGTAATTTAGTCTATGAGAAAATAAATTATTTTCATCTTTTAATGATTTAATTTCTAATTTTAAAAATTTAATTTCTTTTATTAAATCAGAAATAGTTATTGAATGTTCATTCCTATGTTTAAGATTTAATCTTTTATGAACTTCATCCATAGTATATGGAGTAGTATTACGTTGTATTTGTTCAGATTTATTTCTATGACTTGACTCACCAGTAATATGTTCTATTAAGAATGATTTAATGTTAGGATCATTAGTATGTTTTAAGAGATCAAGTATCGAATTTGATTTAATCATATTGATTTCAAAATCCTTAAATTGTGAAAGTAATTGATATAATTCATCATGATTGTTATCTTGTCTTTCACAAGGTTCATTATTCTGACAAGGTTCACATTGACTATCATTTTCTGTACTAGAAAATTCAATATTATCTAAAACATTTATGTTTCTATTACTAAGACTTGATTTATCACTATCACTATCAGTTTTAAGTTCAGATTCAGAAACAAGTAAAATTTTACATAAAGAATCTTTAAGATCATCATCAATATTTAAAGCATGAATTTTTTGTTTAACTCTACAATTTTTTGCATAATGTCCTATTTTTCCACATTTAAAACAAGCATTGTTATTTTGATATTGTGTTTTTGTAAATTTCTTAAATTTTTTCTTTTTAGGTTTGGGTTGTGGTTGAGGTAATTGTTGTGCATATTGTTGTTGTTTATAACGTCTACTTTCACGTTTTTTCCTTTTATATTCATAATAACTAGCAGATTTATGCTTTTTCTTCTTTTTATAAGATTTATCAACTTGAGGATTTTTTGGAATATTCATTCCAAATTGATCACAAAAATCTCCTAATTGTTTTTTATGTAACATATTATGTTTTTGGACTTGTTGATTAAGCTTAATATCATTACAAAGATTTAATCCTTCTGTTATGCAAGCACTAATTAACTTACCATAAGTGTATTCACCATAATTAATATGTAAATTATTTCCTCTTAGGGTTTTTCTAACTTTTTCAGCAAAAAGGGGAGGAAGACCATCAATGAACTTAGATTTCCAATGGTCTGAATTACTTTTTGGTAATTGTAAAACTCTACTTAAGAAAACATCTTTATACCATCTAAAAGAACTTAAAGTATTACAACGCATATTTTGTAATAAGGTTCTTATTGTTTCAGAATTATCTGACCATCTACCTGTGAAGTGTTCAAAAATATTTATGACCAAAGTATACACAGCATCTTCTACCTGTTCATTATTTTCTAGTTTAGTTTTACTTAATATTTCTTGTTTAAATTCTTGTGTGAGGTAATTATCCCACTATCCTTTTAGTTGACCAGTAAATCCAGCAATTATCATGGATGCTATAGACTCATCTGAATTACCATTATTTTTACAAACAGTACTATACATTAACATTCTGTGTATAAGACTGGCTATTTGATTTATCGTATAACCATCTATATTCCACTCATAAATGTGATTACCACTGTAACTAGTTGTATTAACAAATTCTTGTTCTTCATAAAGAACATCTTGAGGGGTAGGTCTAGGATAATAATAAAATCTTTGGTTCGGTTTATCTGCATATTTATTAGAATATGTTTTTCTACCATATTTTCCAATTTTATTTATTTCAACTCTAATTATAGTAGAATAATCAGAATTAGGTTCTTCAATTTTATTTGAAAATTCAATTGTGTTTAAATGTAAATCTTTAAATTTTTCATTTAAAAGTTTTTCGAATTCAGTAACAGTAGCAAATTTAAAATTTTTTATTTCTGGAGGGGGCTGAATAGTTGGAATAGAAGAAGTACTAGCTTCAGTTTTACTAGATTCTTCTTTTTCTTGTTCAATTAAAACTTTGTTTATTTTTTGATTAACTCTATCCGTTTTAGAAAGAAGTTGATCAATTCTATTAATAGCTAAATTAATTTGTTCTCCTAAAATTATCAAATAAAGATTAGAGTAATTTTGTTGTTTAATTAATCTATTTAAAAGTTGAGCATTTGTTAATATGGTCTTATCATCCAGTAATTTTGCAAAAGCACTATAATGCCTAGTTTGATTATCAATAATTATTTCAAAAGCATCTTGAGGTGGATAAATTCCTGTAACAATATTATTTGAAGAAATTTTGAAATTTCTTTCCAAAACAGCAATTTTATTTTCTAAAGTTTCATTTATCTTATAAAAAAACCATTGAACAAAAGGTACTATTTCATTTATATTAGAAAGGTGTGTATAATATTCTTCAGAAATTATTTTTAATTCTGAAAGATTAAAAGTTTTATAAAACCATTCTCGGAAATTATTCCAAATAGGAAAATTAAATTCATTTTTACATTGTTGTCTTGCCAGGGATCCTGGACTAAAATCAATTTTGGTGTAATTCATTAGGAAACTATTATACATGATAACCCATTTCACTTAATGTTGGATCGATTTCAGCGATGTTCTTATTTGGTGATACAAAATTATCTGAATCAATTTTTAAGTTTTTATATGGATCATTTAAATAAATTGTAGATTCTACAGATTTATCAGATCTAGCAGGGCTATTACTATCATCATCTTTTTTAATTTCAGAAAGTCTTGAAGTTGAAGATCTTGGAGGAAATTGTAATTGATAAGGTTTAGGTGAAATAAAAGAATATCTAGATTTACTAGATCCAGTTTGAAAAGCATTTCTTGGTAAAGAAAGTTGTCTTTTAGGCATAGTTATAAAAACATTACCTTCTTGAGTTTGTTGAATATTAGTTGGTTGGTCAGAAATATCATTTATGACTGGTGCAACCTTTTCCATTATCCAGTTTTCAGGAAATTCAATTTCATCCCATTTTATGGCTCTTCTTGTAGTAATATTAGATTTACTAAAATTAGACTCTATTACTATAGTTTCATTAGCTAATTTATCTTTTTGTCTACATTGGGGATTAAGTGTATGTAGGGTTTTATAGTAAATTCTATAACATATACAAATTACTTCTGATCCATGTGCATAGTTATACCCATGAGTTTTAACATTTAAGGTTAAAGCATCAAATAGATTACTATCAGTTAAGGATAATTGTAGATTCGGAAAGACATTAAAATAGACTGGTCCATGTGCCAGACTACTTTCAATTATTCCCATTATGGATTGATCCCAATTAAGATTTCTACCATCTCTTAAGACAGCTAGGAAACTTTCAGGTAAACCTTCTAAGGTTAAAGGTTTAAAGGCTATCTGTACCAGGCCTATATGTAAGAACTTATACAGATTTCTATATCTTCCTAAATCTTTTTCACTTAAAAGATGTAATATCATTTCATCTTTATTTAAAGAAATAGTTTCTTCAGTTGTTTTAACAACTTGTTTCCATGAAAATTTTTCAATAGCACCTATTTTATAAATTTCAGTTATATTCATTTTAGGAATAGACCATTTGTTTAACAAATCTAGGTCTTGTGGTAATTCTACCTCATGACTTATACTATTTTTAATAGTCTGCTTATTAGATCTAAATATGTTCATCATGCAAGTAAGCAATAAAGGCGTATGTTAAAAAATATCTCCACTAAACCAATCAAATGACATGGCTCTGATACCATAACCGGCAGGACCTTCTTCTTGCAACCTTTCTTGTAATGGGTTAACTTTATGAATCAGTCTTGTTTTTAAGGTTTAAAAATTTCTGGATACAGTCTTGGTATTCGAGTGAAAGTCCTGTTGTGCCCGCTGAAGCAATGGAAGGCGTTTTAGGGCTGTTTGGAGTAAGACTGAATACCAAAGACAGGTCTAGGAACTATTTGTAAAGTTTATCCTGAAAAATGACGACAGATTCATAATAAGTTTGTAAAATGTCCCAGTGCAAGAAGAAGGTCCTGCCGGTTATGTAGAATATCTATCTATATATATATATATATATATATTTATATAATATCAATACTATCTTTTAACTATTATTATTTATACTATCTATTAGTTATGTATAATATATTTATAGGTATACATATGTTTATATTGTTTATATATGTTTATATAGTATATATAATATATATGTTTGTATAGTATCAATACTATCTTTTAACTATTATTATTTATACTATCTTTTAATTATATATAATATATTTATAGTTTTACTAGATTTTAATTATATATAATACATTTATAGGTATACATATGTTTATATAGTATCAATACTACATTTTATCAATGTTATCTTTTAACTATTAATTATTTATAATATATTTATAGGTATACATACACTTATATGGTACACATATATGTTTATATAGTATATATAATATATATTTTTATATAGTATCAATGTTATTTTTTAACTATTAATTATTTATAATATATTTATATATACATATACATATGTTTATATGGTACACATATATGTTTCTATAGTATATATAATACATATGTTTATATATTATCAATGTTATCTTATAACTATTATTATTTATACTATCTTTTAATTATAATTAAAATAAGAATAATGAAACAAATATATAATATATATAACACAAAACAAAATTTATCACAACTTCAAGGGATAGCCTGGTTGTGGAGTGCTTGTCATTTAACCCTAAGGTCACGAGTTCAAATCCTTGCAATTGCAAATATTTGAATAGTTTGGAATACTATTCCAGCGGCGGGTCCGGGTGGCGGCGGAGGCGGCGGTTCCGGGGGGGCGGCGGCGGCAGGTCCTGGCGGCAGTCTGGGCCGAAGGAGGGCGGTCCGGCGGAATATTCCGCCGGAATGCCGCCGGAAAATTCCGCCGGAATTTCTTATCGGGGGAAAAATCCGGCGGAATTCCGGATTCCGGGGGCGTTTTTTCCGGCGGAACGATTTCCCCCGGAATTCCGCTGGAAATCCGCCGGAAAATGCCGTTTTTTCTGTAGTGTAAATTAATGTACACAACTCAAAGGCACACACACAAGAGGTGTGAATGTGTGTTTTGTCTCTTCCGTAATCATTGCAAATTGTGTGTGCAAATTTCACCTTTTGGTGTGTGTGGAATAGGAAACAAAGAGTTTTGTTTTAGATTGTTTTGTTTAATAATAGACTTGTACATATTGCTTTAAGGATTGTACAATTAGTTTTTTAGATTGTTTTGTATAATAATAGACTTGTACATATTGCTTGAAGGGTTGTACATTTAATTGGAGTATACGTATGACATAAACACACACTTAAGTTGTTAATGTGTTATTTTGTTCATTGTAATGATTACAAATTGTGTGTAATTTTCACCTTTTGGTGTGTGTGGAATAAGAAGCATGAGTTCCTTTTATACATGTATATGTACATATATATATATATATATATATATATGAGGGTTGGTTATCTAGGGGTATACGTACGTATATATATATATATGTATATATGTATCTAGATGCTCTCGTAATAGTAGTATAATATTAGCTTAGTAATAGTTACACGATTTGATTTCTATAATTTGGATAGTAAGAAAAAAATAAATAAATAATAGAGAGAGAGATTAGGGTTAGGTTTTCATGAGGTTCCGCAATTATGAATTTTATACGATTATTTAGCAATAGCTTAATACCCATATCTTATATGTTTAGATTCGGCCGATCGGGATTAGATTTTTGAGTGGTCAAGGGTTTGACAAATTAAGGGAGTGATTGATTGAGGTAAGTGGTTTCTTCCCTCTATTTCTTTTATAAAAATATGTTTTTATGAAACTTATATTTTTGTTCAAGTAAATTATTTTCTTATGAACAATTTGACTTGAGCATGCTATTTTATGAATTTTTTATATGAAAAGCTAAAATTGTTTTGTGTTGTGTTATATGTGTACATATGAACATGCTCTGAACACTTGGAATTCTATCGGTAGGAACGAGTTTCGAAATTTCTGACCGAGCTACGGGGTACAGTAGCAATTTCCGAACCCACTTAACGGGGTTGTAGTTAAGGCCCTCCTACGGGTAATAATAGTAGTGTCCGAACCCACTTAACGAGGTTGTAGTTAAGGCCCTCCTACGAGTAATAATAGTAGTGTGCGAACCCACCTAACGGGGTTATAGTTAGGGCTTGATCGAGTTGGCCAATAGAGATTTCGAATGTTCACGAGCATGGATATATAAATGAATTTGTCTGATTCTGTTTTGTTATCCGTTCTGTTACTTGAAAGTTGAAAATGTTGATTTTTAAATATTGTCTATGTGTGCAAAGTGTGATTTTAATGCTATATATATATATATATGTAACTTGCTCAAATTCAATAGAGGTCAAGAGATCCCTTACTGGGTGAGTGCGCTCACACCACTAATAACTATTTTGCAGAGGATAGTACCGACGAGGGTGACGAGGGACAATTTTGGGGTTGGTGATGATATTGAAGAAGTTGTTGGCTAGAGAACATAGCATTATTATTAGTTACGTTATTTTATTTTAAGACTTTGTTTTATGGAGACTATTATAGCTTATTTTTCCATTTATGTTTTGAGCTGGATTGTAATAGCTAGAAATATTATCTTTTCCGCTGCAATGTTTGACTAAGGTTTTTCAATGAATATTTTGTGATTTTAGTATGTTCTGATTTCTGTGGATTGGTTTATCTATGTCCTTTCGGGCAAGGGGCATCGCCGTGCCGCGTCCCGGGTTTGGGGCGTGATAGCCTAAGTGTGCCACCTGTCACCTCCCTAGAACATTCAAAGGGAACGAGCCCTGGACTATCGATTGAGCCAATGGTCTTTTGAATGGTCTTGTTGAAGCCTACGGTCGAGTATTATCTTGACCAGGGCCATGCCGCGTTCGTTCAACCGACGTTGGCATTAAATGCCCTGTCAGCTCAAGGCATGGGGCAGCCACCTAACCCCATACCTCATTAATTAAAGCCACCTAATATTATCAGATGAAGCCTTTATAGTGATGGGGCCGCCCATGTCATTGGGTCACGTCCTACTAAGCCTATGGGTCCTATAAGGAAGATCTATATAGACACACTATAAATACCCTTGCATTTGTGGTAAGAGCATTAATTACATTCTATCTACTTACGCTGCTCAAATCTCTACTCAATCCGATCACTGACTTAAGTATCGCATGTTGCCTTTCCCTTGTTGCTGAATACCATTTTCCCGATCAACCCCAACTTTCTTAAATTCTACCGGAGCAGCCGATCAATTCGACCGCTTTGAAATTTGGCCCGCGTGAAATACATACAAAGTAATTGTCCTTTGATTCAAATAAATTTATTAATTAACTAAAATCACAATAAAAATACATGCAAATTATTATATACTTTCGACCTCAATATTTCCATTGCCTTTCTCATTGTCACCAGTGCCTCAAATTAATTCTATCACCAATCGGAGCCATCCAATATAGTATCGTTTCCCAAATTTGTTCTTATCGTTGTCACCACTCACTCCCTTATCATCATTATCGTTTTCTTTCTTAGCAGCTTCATTATGCCACCCTCTTCTTGGACGTATTAGCTCGGTTGATGAGATCCCTTCCTTACGTCAGCAGTTGTGATACGGGACTTTTCTGCCTTGAGTATGTCCCGCCAAAGACTTATAAAAGACAATATCTAATAGCACAGTTATGTTATGTTGCTTCAGATCCTTCTTCATTTTTCCCATTATTTTCAAAAAATTATTGTCACGAGCCTCCTTAACACCCGTCTTCATAGTCATATTTACAACCCTGACACCTTTTGAAGCCAATTCCACAACCCTGCGATTAAAATACCCTTCGATAAGCTGTTAAAAATTTCATCACCTCCAAATTGTTTTTGCAACCATTAGCATCAAATGACCTCCAATTCTTACTGTAGAACTTGTAATCATTTCTAAACTTTTTCAAAGCGTTTTCACTTATATAGACCTTCGATTCATCACTTGGCATCTGATCACTTGAATCATGTTGTATCCACTTCATGTTTTTCACATACATTGTCATAATAGTTATGTCATCCATTTTAATCTTTTCAAATATAGACTTCCTCATATTTTTGTCGCCTACGTGTATTACCATACTTAATATCCAACCACGAGAATGAAATTGAGAGAATTTCCAAAATGCTACCTTTAAATTTAAAAGAAATAAGTTAATATTTTATTAAAACAAAATATATGATGTAAATTAATATAAATCTTCAATTCAATAAAAACAACAGTACAATCAACATGGTGAATTATTTTTCTTCATATAAACGAATAATTAGTATTCTATTTAACCAAAATATATGTCCTATAGTTTCAACAAAGTCGTCCAACCGAAACCATAATAATAATACAAACAAAGAGCTTTCACTTCAATTCCAAAGAATCCACTCAACCAAAATCACAATAAAAATACATGTGATGTATTCTATCTTACAATTTCCAACATATCTATTCAACTAAAATTGGAATACTAAATACATATAAACTGGTCTATCTTGTAATTAAAACAAATACATTCAGCCAAAGTGTCAAGAAAAATAAGTGTGATTCAATTACAACAAACACATTTAATTAAATATACACTAAGAAGACATGCAATGTCATTTGTTCTTCAATTCCAACAAATTCATTCAACCAAACCATAATAAAAGGGATGCGAAGTGATGTCTTCATCAATTCCAACAAAACCATTCAACTAAAAGCACATAAGTACTGATGCAAAGGGTTCTATTTTCCAATTCCAATGAACTCAATAACCCATACTATAGAAACATCATGTTGCCATTAACCATTTAATGAGCGTTTTATCTTTCAATTCCAACAAATCTATTCAACCGAAACCACAATAAAAATATATGCAAAGTAATATGCCCTTTAATTCCAACAAATCCACTCAACAATACTACAATAAAATTCAAGCAAAGGTAAAGTTATGAAAAATTAAAAAAAAAAGGATTATATAAAAAAGACAAAACACATTTCGCTTAACATTTTTTTAATGCAAATAACTTGTCACACCATACATATAGAGCTAACAACAAATGACTTGATCACGGAAGTAATTTTAATTGTAAAGCTAAAAACAATAGAATGCGACTCCGTCATCATCACCATCTCTATATTTGGCGGCTGAATTTGGGGAACATGGTACACATAAACTGTGCTGCTCCTCCCAAGTAGCACATGACGCGTTCACATCTTTTATTATCTCCTTTCTTGAACCAATTTCAGCATATTATACTCATCAGTGAACCTTTTACGAGCAATTCTTCACTCATCCATTGCAAATGTGGAAACCATTTCTTGCTTATCTTTTCTAGGGCACTCTTGAGATTGCTGCCATTCACCTAAGCTTTCTCATTTTTTTAGAGGTCTCAACTACACATGCATTCATCTCCTCCTCTACCTTATAGCTTTTAGAACCTCGTGATTCATAACTATGTTCATATCATCTCTTTCAGGTTTAGGGGATGAAAGAACCTCGATCTTTCCTTGCCCCATTAGCTAAAGAAGTGTTTTTTTTTCTTTTTTTATTCTGAATCTTAACATACATATTTCAACCATTAAAAATACGGGGAGCGACTGCAACAACATGTCCTTTCTTCATTCTCTTGAATTGATACATGAACAATGCGAGTTTTATTTAACCAAGAACACATATCTATTACATAAAAATACATTTTCATTCTTCAATAAAAAACACTTTTCCATTCAACTAAAACTACATATTGATATAATAAATGTGACGACCCGGTAATCTTTAATATTTAAATAATTGATTTAAAATCTTTTGCTTCTTGTAAATGTTATTATTACTTCTTGTTTCCAAATTTTAGTCTGCTTTTGAGATTAACTTACAATTTGAACGGTAAAGTGTTAATTTTCGATATTCGATTACCAGTCTTGGAAAATTCATCTATTAAATACTTATGAGTTTTTCAAAATAATATAAATACGTATTCTAGACTTTTATGCATGGAGAAGATCAATTTTGAATAAATTACATGATTTTTCAAATTTTAGAAGAATTAGACATTCTAACACAATTTTCGAAATTCTAAGTCCTAAATCGCAATTTTCAAAAGTATAACTAAAACATTTTTAATTTCTGAGAAATATACATATAAATTCAGATTTATAAACATTAAATTTCATAATTTTGGAATTTTTCTAAATTAATTATGAATTTTCGGATTTTATGCCCAAAAACCCTAATTTTATGCCCTAAAACCCTAATTTTCAGATTTTACAAAAATAAATAAATACAAATTCGAATTTTTAATGAAATAAAGATATGATTTCAGATTTTATAAGATGAGGACAATCAAAATCAGATTTTATCAGATTTTATTTGATTTTGTGTTAATATTTTATTAAAATACCCTACACTAATACAAGATGAATTTCTTCTAGAAATTGTGCACTTGTGTGGTCTTCCATTCATCTAGATTCATGACTCATGTATTAGGGTTACACCAAGGCTAGAAATAGAGGAGGAAGGTGGAAGATTTCATTTAATTTGGCATTTAATTCTAAGCCTAGTTGGGAGATTTGCATTAAATGGAAAGATTTGCATTTATTAAACCTTGGTCCCCAAGTCTTGCCTTCTACCCTCATTCTCCACTATAAATAGGACCTCCCACACACTTCTCCACCCCCAAAAACGTCCACACACATACACACACTATACTCTCTCTAGTTTCTTCCACAAACACACAAATCCCGCCTAAAAACATACCCCCACACTTACTATACTCTCAACACCCAAAACACTTCCTATTTATAGCCTATCTTCCACCCACATATATGTACACACAAGCCCTTCTATTTTCATCCATATACCTAATAACCTTCCATATAGCCCTTTATACACCCTCTTTTTCCTAAAAACATGTGAAGGTAGAATTATTACCATTCTCATAAGTAGTTTAGGCAACATGATCTTAGTTTATTTTCATAAACAAGGCTTTAACTTGGGTTTACCAAAATAATGGTAAAATATCAAGTGATTGCCTATGTTTACATCTTACGATTTTGTGCTTCAAATTATTTGTTGTACATATTAATATCATGATAATTGTCTTCGTGCTATTATGCTTTCGTAAAGATATATGCATAAACATTATATGTTTATTTATGCTCTTTATGATCTATGTGTTATGAGAAATTATTTCTCAATTGTGTGTTGGGTCCAAAATATTGTGGAATGGACGTGGTTGAGTTCCGCCGGGACATTCTATTGGAGATGCCGGTAATAAGTATTCCAGCCCTCCATCTCCTAATCCCTCCTCATATGGACGGAGTGTTCCATGTGAGAGTGGGTCGTAGGAATTTGGCATATGCCCGGGATATGACCACTGGTGTGACTCGGTTGGGATTGGTGGAATCGCGGAGTGACTCGGTTGGATAATTGAGTGTTTGATCGTGGTGGGAGTTATAAGGTATTACGTCACTATATGTGACGAACAGGGAGTATTATGTGATCTTAAATGTTTTTGTGCAATGTTCACACACCTGCACCTTATGTGATTGTGTAATAGTTCTACTCAACCGTTGTGTTGACACGTTTTATGAATATTCTTTTAGGCAAGGATGTTAGATCAGAGTGCGCAGCGGAAGACCACCAGGCATTACGACGTTTTACAGTTACTCTTTTTTATTATTTTATAAAATGTAACTTTTGTATTTTGGAAATATATTTATGTAAATTATTTATTGTCATAAAATAAAAGGATATTTTTCTGGGTCGTGACAATAAATGAATAATTAGCGTTCTATTTGACCAAAACACATGTTCTTCAGTTCCAACAAATTTGTCTAGTTGAAGCCATAATAAAAATACTTTCAAAGAGTCTTTTCCTTCAATTCTAGCAAATCCATTCAACCAAAACTACATTCCATGTATTCTACTACAATTCCCAACAAATCTATTCAACCAAAACTGCAATACTAAATACCATAAAAAATTTTGCAATACTAAAGACATATAAAATGTTCACCCATTTAATTATAGCAAATACATTGGCAAAGCCATAAGAAAATTACTTGTGATTCAATTCCAAAAAATGCATTTAGTTAAAGCTAACAAAAAAACATGCCCAGTCTTTTGTCCTTCAATTCCCAAAAAAATCCATTTAATTAAAACTACAGTAAAAAAGACATGCAAAGTGTTTTGTCCATCAGTTCCAACAAATTCATTGAATTATGCAAAATAGCATATTTTTATTACAAATGCATAATAGAGGAACCCCCTTGAAGTTTTGAGATTTAAATATATTAAAAGGTACTATAGCAAAATTTGATACAAATAAGCAGTATGCCATGGGCTTCGTTGTTTCATGGGAATGAATTGGGGAACTATAAAGTGACTGATGTAGTAACTCTGTATATATAAAAAGAGTGAGTCATCCAAAATATAATTCAAACAAAGAGACCAGAGTTATCTATGTAGAACTGCCATGGTTTTTTAGTAGCTTCATGTGAAACAAAGTTTCTATTTGATAGTGTGTGTGCAGTTATAATTTAAAAAGAATTAAGAAACAATAAATCAATAAACAAATGGCTAATTATAAATTCCATTCAACAAAAACTAATGTACATTCGGAGTTTCTCTACATCACATATTGATTAGACAATTAAAGAGATTGAAACAAACAATAGCAAATAACATGATGCACTACAAGAAAAAACGGTATTTTCGGCGGAAGTTCGGCGGATTTTCGGCGGAAATAATTAATTTCGGCGGAATTTCGGCGGAACGAATCCGCCGAAAAAACCTTGGTCGCTTTTCAATTTTCGGCGGAATTTCGGCGGATTTTCGGCGGATTTTTTTTTTTTAATTAAATAAAATTTCGGCGGAATTTCGGCGGGAAATTCCGCCGAAATTTTTTTTTATTTTTTTTTTAAATTAAATATATTTTCTGCGGAATTTCCCGCCGAAATTCCGCCGAAATTGATTTAAATTTTCGGCGGAATTTCGGCGGGAAATTCGGCCGAAATTATTATTTATTTATTTATTTTTTATTTAAATTTTCGGCAGAATTTCCCGCCGAAATTTATTTTATATTTTTGAAAATAAAATTTCAATCGCCACACTAAGGAGTCGAACCCGGGACCCCGCCCCAACGCGCGCGCGCGTGCGTACACGCCCCCGAAATTATCCCAACTTTTGGAGTTGCTGGGCATCGAACCTTCGACCTCGCGGTTGACAAACAACACTCTTACCGTTGAGCTATGTTCACTTTGTTGACATAATTCATTACATTATATATTTATATCATACAACAATTCAAATAAAAATAATTAAAACTAATTATTAATAATAATAATTATAATAATAATAATTATTATTATTATTATAATAATAATACGTTTTTTATTGTTTGAAAATTTTAATATTTTTAAATTTTTAAAAAATTTATATATATAATACATAATATTATATACATATATATATAGCATACAAAATTCATTTAATTCTAATTAAAATAATAATAATAATTCAAATAAAAATAAAAATTTTAAAATTTTTCGGCGGATTTTCGGCGGAAAATTCCGCCGAAAAATTTAAAAAATTATTTTTTAATTATTTTTTATTTAAAAAATATAATTTTTTATTTATTTTTAATTTTTTTAAATTTTTCGGCGGATTTTCGGCGGAAAATTCCGCCGAAAAATTTAAAAAATTATTTTTTATTTAAAAAATATAATTTTTTATTTATTTTTAATTTTTTTAAATTTTCGGCGGAATTTTCCGCCGAAAATCCGCCGAAAAATTAAAAAAAAATATTTTTTATTTATTTTTAATTTCAAAATTATTATTTTTTATTTATTTTTAATTTTTCGGCGGGAATTTCCGCCGAAAATCCGCCGAAAATTTTTAAAATTTTTTTTTATTTTTTTTTTAATTTTCCGCCGAAAATCCGACGAAAAATTTCGGCGGAATATTCCGCCGAAAATTGTGCGTTTTCTTGTAGTGATGTTTCGAATAGCATAAAATCAAATTATATATCTTCAAACCACTCGCCTCCATTTCCTTTTTCATCTATCCAACTTTCAACCTCATTGTCTCTGTCACCTCTACCCTTGTCACCAGTACCCCAAATTAATTCTCTCATCAATTAGAGCCATCCCATATATTTTCTTTTACCAACTTCACCAAGTTTGTAGTTTCTGCTACAAACTCCGCTTCACAAGTTAATGAAGTCACAATTGGTTGCTTTTTAGACTCCCAAATAAAGGCTTAGTCTTCAATAAAGTAAAAAAACAAAAACCCAGTACTGGTTTTTCTATCATCCACATCACTAACTCAATCACTATCACAATAGGAAACAAGGTTGAAGTCTTGAGAAACTGAATAAAAGTTCTATGACCAAGTGTACCTATGATGCATTCAAGAATTCTTTTAGCCACCTTTGAGTGAGGTTTACTAGAAGCTTCCATATAGCGACAAGACTTTTGAAGAATGTGGGGTTGATCTTTTCTCCGTCTCCATATTTGGACGATTTGACTCCACATTCTATGGGGATGCTAACCGGCTTGCAAGTAATCTATCTCGAACATCTTGAGAACTTCATTGGCATAGCACTCTTGAGAAACAAAAATCTCATCATCTTTTTGCGTCGCTTCAGTACCAATATAGTAGGACATTAATCCAATGTCTGTTATTTTAAATTCTCTAGCCATTGCTTGCTTGATCTCTTGAAACATCTATGGATTATTTCATGTCAAAAATTAAATCATCCACATACAAACAAACAAGCAAAATTTCACCGTTAGTTCTCATTTCACAAAAAGTGCATGTTCATGTAGACACTTTGTGAAACCATTTGTTTGGAAATATTCATCAATTCTACTATTCCAAGCTCGAGGCGTCTATTTCAACCGTAAAGTGTCTTCCTCAATTTCATGACCTTATCTTCATGTTCTTCAACTCTATAGCCCAAAGGTTGATAAATGTAAACATCTTCTGCCAAATACCCATTCAAAAAAGCAAATTTGACATCCATGTGATGGATTTTCCATTTGTTCTGAGCCAGCGAAGATATGATCAAACGAATTGTTTCTAAATATACAATTGGAGCAAATACCTCACCATACTCAATACTCGGCTTATACTTCTCTATCTTGCCTTTTAAATTTCTTTTGGTTCTATACATCTATTTGACTCCAATGGTGTTTTTTCTTTCTAGTAAAGTTATCAGCTCCAAGTATCATTCTTTTTAATTGCCTTGATTTTCTCATCCATAGCCTCTCTCAATTTTCTATCATGCACCACTTCTTCAAAATGTTGAGGCTCAAAATTCGTAAACAAATAGTAGTAAGTCATAACAATTGAGTTTTGAGTTACCTCATTTACCGCATCATACAAATCTTGAAGACTTATTTTCCTCTGAGACCTTTCACTTGAACTTTCTTTAACAACTAGTTGAGGTGTTGGTGGTAGAGTATTTGGCTGCATCACGCCTTCATCATCCTCAATGAGTGTATAATTTGTATGCTTTTCTTTTGGAATATTCCAATTCCAAGACCTTCCTTTGTCAAACTTAACATCTCTACTGATAATGACCTTTTCATTTTACATGTTATACAATTTATATCCTTTTAGAGTTTGAGTCATAGCCAATAAAGACATACCTTTCACTTTAGTCCTCTTTTCATCCAACACATGTGCATAGGCTATGCTCCCAAAAAGCCAAAAATGATGGATGCTCGGATTTACTCCGCTCTAAGCTTCTTGAGGTGTTTTTCCAAGAACATATATAGTGAGGCATTGATTCAACTTGTAGACTATTCAAGCGATTGCTTACCCCCAAAATTCTTTTAGCATATTTTTTCTCTTCAACATACTCCTTATCATGTTGAGGATGGTCCAGTTCTTTCTTTCAGCAATTCCATTTTACTAAGGGGATTTTGGAACCATCATAGGCCGCAAGATGCTATTTATATCACAAAAAGCCTTGAATTCATTTAATGGGAATTCACCCCCTCTATTGGACCAAAGAGCTTTGATCTAGTGGCCACTTTATTTTTCAACCATGTCCTTAAACTTCTTCATGGACTCAAACAACTCGAAATTCTCCGTCAAAAATTATACTCTCGTTTTTCGAGAATAGTCGTCAATAAAAGTAAGAAAATTTCTTCTTACGAAACGAATGTGGCATGATGGCTCCACAAACATCCAAGTGAATTAGCTCCAACTGGCGCTTGGCTCTTGAAATGATTTGTTTAGAAAGCTCATTCTTGCTTGCTTGGTGAATAGACATCTTTTACAAAGTTGATTCAGGTGCTCAATGCATGGTAGTCTTTTCCGCATTATTTTCTTGCTTATCTCCTTTAGACTATCAAAATTCAAATGCCCAAATCTCCTGTGTCAAAGCAAAGAAGCATGCTTAAAACATGCTTTTAAACATATTGGAATACCAGTTTAAATGTTAAGCATGAACATTCTACACTTCGTCATTGGAACTTTATCTATCTCCCAGATTCATCTTTCCTAATCAAACTCTTATTTTTGAAATAAATATCATAATTTTTCTCCAAAAATTATTTGAAACTTAAAATATTACTTTTCATTTCTAGCACATAGAAAGCATTTAAAATGAATTGATGGCTTCTATCTTTCAAATGAACTGATCAAGCTTTAGAAAAAGATTTTTCTTACCACAAATGTGGTTGCTTGTACTTAGAATAAATATATTACAAGTTCTTCTCTTGACTTCCATTGTTGTTACATGTGAGAAGCAAGGTGGGACCTCCCTCTTCATTGTTGCTCTCTACAAGATTGAAGTTTTCTTCTACTTCATTTCGATAATTCCTGTAACAATGCCCAAAATTATGACAATTATTTGATTTACCATACCTTCTTGAATTTGGCCTCCAATGTTTTGCTCCATTGCATCCACGACCTCTTCATTGAATTATTGTTGAATGCTGAAAGAAAGATAAAAGGCACATCTTGTAACTTTTGGCAATCATCAGGTTGAGGGGATTGACTACACTGTAATGTTTGTTCCCGTTAGCAAGATGTTTATTTTGTGAGCTCTGATACCACCTGAGACGACCCCGAAAACCCTTTATTATTATTATTATTATTATTATTATTATTCTTGTTAGTGGTTACATACATACATGCATACATACATTGTTATTTACAAAACGTACTAGGCTACATTACATAACATGAGGGTACATCCAACAAAAAAGACTATCGAATTGCTAGTTCTACTATATGTACATGGCAAAAGCAAAAACCACCAACTACAGGTACGCAACGAAAATCCTGCATCTTTCTTCCAAGTAAAATGCTTCAAAAGGTTCCTCCTCCTCATCATCATAAAAGCTAGCTTCGGAAGCATATAAAGCATTATATAACATGAAATCAACATACGTTGAGTAGAAACATTTCTTTATATACATAAGGTGCTCGGGTGTCAAGTGCACATTAGTTACACATAGCACACACATAATTTCACACTTTCTACCTTTTGTCACCTGACAGTGACCCTTATAATTACCCGGGCCGAAATAACAACCAGCACATTTCTCCCGCCAGCCTTATCCTCCAATGGTCGTATCTCGGGCATATGCCTAGTATTGTCCTACGACCTTCTCTCTTGAGTAGATCCCTCCATCTACCCAAGGGGGGATTAGGAGATGGAAGGGTTGTGAACTCTTCCGGCTACTCAATAGTATGTCCCGGCGGAACACCCCCCAGACCATTCCAGCACATATGGGTCCATTCACAGAATTACAATTTGTTCACACATGCACATAATCTTTGGAAGTTTATATTATAGTTTAGTAAAGTAAGCTCCACACTTATAAATGAAAGCTTTATATTTGCTTATTAAGCATATTTACTTAGAAATGTTAAATATGTAAATAGTTAGTAGCAAAAATACGTAAATAGACAAAATATAAATATAAATATATATATAAAATATAACTAGTATGAATATATAAATATAAAGATTAAAATATAACTAGTAAAAATATATAAATATATAGATTAAAATATAGCTAGTATAAATATATATAAATATATAGATTAAAATATAAGATATATAAATATATGAATACTACATATATAAAATATAGATAACTATATATATAGATATGATAAGAATTATCTACATATACATATAAAACTAATAAAATGAATATAAGTATATATATATATACATATACGTAACATATATATATAAGTAGTTTATAATAACGTATATCTATATGTACATATAACTGTATATATAATTACACTATCATTAACATATAATGAAATTAGTTAAATGAATATATAATGACACTTTAAATATTTATATATATATATATATATAATCATCTAATCACTTACTAAAACCTTGAATAGGTTTACATATATATATATATATATATATATATGTAAGGACTAAAGTAGGCATAAATCTATAGGATAAAATACAATAAAAGTTTTATTTATCAAATAATAGATATGTGGGGCTTTCTTTACTAAGACTTTCAAGAACAACATAGGATATTCCCCTAATAGCTCAAATAAAGCATCATGGTCTCATACTACTTCATATAAAGCATAGATCTCACATATTAGTTCAAATAAAGCATAAGAATTCCATATTATTGCAAAAGGGCACAATAAGCATATAGTATTTTCAAGAAAGCATAGTAAGCACATAGTACTCTAAATAAGCATATTAATCACATAATATATTCAAGATCATGCTCACAAGTCTATCCATCCTTCAACTTCCTCCCAACAAGAGTTAAAACATGAAAAATTAACTATAAAACTTTAAAGTAACATGAAGATGGCAAAATAACTAAAACCCTCAACTTGGAGGCATGTTTGGCAAAAGCTCTCACTCTAGGGCATTCAAGCTTGTTCTTTTACATTGCTTGGGCACAAGAGTATGGAAGCTTGCCTATTCTTTTCAAGAAAGAAGAAGAAAACCCTCTACTTAAGGCATAAAGAAGTGTTCCTACCTTAGTTCTTCCAAGTAGTGTATTGTTTTGAGAGAAAATGAGAAAGTGTATGTGTGTGAGCAAGGGGGCACGGTTTTGGGGCTGAAAGGGGCTGAAAAATGAGGATTGTGGGTGTGTAAGGTTTTGTGTATTGATCTTCCAAGTATTAGAGGCAAAGATCTACTGTTCTCTATTACCTTGACAATATTATTTGTCACTTTGCTTTGTTGGCATGGTGACTGAGGCCTGCAAGAAGACTAAGGCCATGGTGGTGGTTGTAACTACCATCCTCGTTGGCATTCTGATTCCCCCTCCACCATCTACTTCTGCTCGTCCCTCCACTGCTCAGGTTGGGGCTTGGTGCTCTGCTCGTCACTTTTACTCTAAAAAGATAGATGAAGTGATCAAATTGTCCGACTCTGATGATGATGAGTTTGATGCTGCTAGTAAGGTATTTTTTCGATCTTATTTTCTTTTCCACTTTAATTTTCACCATTTTAATCCTACTGATCCAAAGGTTGTCAAAGTGAATGTGATGAAAAGATGCCTTGTCATTGTCACTACTGCTGCTAATCCAGATCTTGCTCTGCTACCTCTGCTTCTGTTGAGCCTTCTTTCTGTGTCGATGGCACTGGGGAACCTGTTGTTGATGATGATGTTGACGTCGATGAGTTCGTCAACATAGTTTTTGTTGAACTTACTAGGATAAGATATTTGTTTGCTAAGAATCCTAAAGTTCGGCCTGTCGAGAGAGCACAGGTAAAAAGTCAAGGAACAATAGTTACCTTTGTCACTTTGACAGGGGGAGATGGAGGCATCATCGCCTTCATTGCCATTTTGGAATTTTGCTAAAGCTTGTGCGACTTTTTGAAATGGCAACTTGTTGCCAAAAATGATTTATTTTCTTTATTTTTTTATGTTGGGGATTTTTTTTTGGAAACTCTTTTGAGCCATGTTTTTGGACCTTTGAATGCATTTCATTTGCTTTTATCTTGATGTGTTTGATTTTGGTCTTTCAAATATGACTTCTTCAAAAAATAGTTAAATGTGGAAAAGAAACCTTGTTATTCAAACCAAAATTTCATAACATGTTTGAAACAATAGGTGCAGACTTGGTCATGATTAGTGCTAGATGCCATTCAACTAAGATCATTTTGTCATTTTAATGGCAAGGTTCCCACATTGTTGGATAGAATTTCTTTAAGGACTTGCCATTTGTTGGATCCCTATGTAGGTCACCATCCAGACCTTCTAGCAAATAGGCATTCCCCTTTGTGACAATGTGGACAATGAACAGTCCCTCCTAATTTGAGCTCCATTTTCCTAACACAATATCTTTCCTTTCTAATGGAAAGGCCACTTTCCAAGTTAGGTTGCCAGGATGAAATCACTAGGCCTTGACCTTCCTATCATAAATTTTGACAACTTACTTTTTCTAGGCTTCAATCCAATGCTTATATTTTTAGTTCCTTTACGGCATCGAGTTCATCCACCTTTTTGAAATAGTATTCATCAACAGAAACATAGTGTTTTCAATGGCACAAACATTACTCTATTTGAAGTGAGAAAGGTAGGCCTGCCTTTTTAAAATGGAACTAGTGGCCTTACAATCTTTGGAAAACTCAACTCATTTTGCTATTTGAGCCAATTCGATAACTTTAGAGTAAGATTTTCTAGCCATATACCAAAGTATTACTTTATCAATACCGTGGAATATATACCTGTTGAGGATATGGTTTTCCATTGAAATGTACCTTGAATCTATTTGAAGACGAGCCAGAAATTCCCAGTCACGCTAATATTGGAAGCTCCCAACTTGTGTAACAATTCTAACATAAGAATCAAGACCTCGTATTCAACTTGATTATTTATATAGGGTAATTCGAACTTGACTGCTAAGCCAGTTTTGATCTCAGATGACAAAGTGATCACTACACCCACCCCAAGTGCCTTGTTTATTCCAAATCTGTTGAATTGAAGAATACATACAAAAATATTTAAAGCATTTAAATCTGCTGAGCCACTTTATCATCTATTTTGACGTTGGGTTTGTTGATGAGAAAATCAGCCAAGGCTTGGCCTTCACTGTCTTTTGCAAAACAAATTGCAACTAATATTCCATAAGCTTGATGACCCAACATCCAATTGGACCAAGCACTATTGACCTCGAAAGAATGTACTTGATCACATCGACACTACTTATGACAAGAACTTTGACTAGAACCAAATAGTGTCGAAGCTTAATATGTGTAAAGTAAAGTGTCAAACACATCTATTCAATAGGAGGGTATCTTTGCTCCATATTGTTCAAGTGCCTACTTAAGTAGTAAACAGCTCGTTAGAAGCCATTTCATCTTCTTAGGCTAAGAACACCCCAATAGTCTCATTGGCAGCCAAAATGTATAGCTTAAGTGGCTCTCCTTTCTGTGGCGACATCATCATAGGAGAGAAAGTCAAGGCTCCTTGATCCTTTCAAACCCCAGCTCAAGTTCAGCAGATCACACAACTAATCATGGTCTTTCAACTTAAACAAAGGTGATAAAATTTTAGTCTTACGTGCGATATTCAAAATGAATCTTCTTAAATAATTTACCTTCCCTAGAAACTATTGAAACTATTTCTTTGCTCGAGGTGGTTGGGCAGCCAAAATGGCATTTGCCGTATTGGATTCCACTTTGATGTCCTTCTTGTGCACTAAAAACCTAAGAAATTAGCCTACACCCACTCTAAATACACATTTCAATGGGTTTAGCTTCAGCTGGAATTTTCTCATTTTTTCAAAATCCTTAGTTAGATGGTCTAAATGTTGAGCAAAACTCGTAGACTTAATGATGAGATCATTAATGTAGATCTTGATGAAATCATTCATATAGTCATGAAAAACACAATTCATGGCTCTTTGATATGTGGCCCCGGCATTTTTAAGGCCAAATGGCATTACCTCCTATTGGAAAGTACAAGTGCCCCCCGGGTATTAGAATGCCAGCTTCGGGATGTCCTCTTCAGCCACAAAGATCTGATTATAACTTACATTGCCGTTGATGAGAGTAAGAAATTCATGCCCTACGACGACATCAATCATCATGTTAACCATTAGCATTGTGTATGCATCTTTTGGTGACGCCAAGTTTAAATCCCTAAAATCTATGCATATTCTGAGTTTGTCATTCTTTTTGATGATTGACACTGCATCGGCCACCCATTCTTGGTGCCTAGCCACTTTGATGAAGTCTGCCTTGAGCATTCTTAGGATTTCTTCCTTAATTAGAACACAGACTTCTTGTGACATTCGTCAAAGTGGTTGTTTCCATGGCTTAAACCTTGGCAAGATGGGCACACGATGTTCGACCAAGTCTTCACTGAGAACAGGCACCTCATCGTAATTCTACACAAAATAATCTTTGTATCATTTTAGCAAGTTGACTAGGGCCTCTTTGTTTTTACGACTGAGTAAAGCACTTATGTATGTTGGCCTATAATGGTTTTTGGCGCCAAGCTCCACCACAATAATAGGATCCTAAACTTGGATTCTGACATCATTGAGTTTAGTCGAAGTGGGACTCATTTCTTCTAAAGTAATCTTATCTGTTGGACTAAGATCTTTGTCATGCTCATAAATGACATCGGCATTATAGTTGTAAAAGTCAAAAAGGTCTCTGGCCAACAAGGCTATATTTTCATTTATTATATTTTATCTGACATTATTCAGATACAATACAACTTCATCAATGTCAAGCTTTTTCATGCAAATTATTTTGACAAATAGAAAGCGGCTCTCATCAATGTTGCAAGGCCTGCTATATTCTTTGAATATAGCGACTTCTAAACTGAGTGGCAACACAAATGAGATGGCACAAAATGGATGGCCATGAACATCGCGACTTCTAAACCTATAAGGTTCGATATTGTTAGAGTAAGACCTAGCTTCTATTGCATTAACATTGGCCATGAATGGCCTCTCTTATGCCTTCACTGCGTCTGGTTCACTCTTGATACAATGTTGATGGGACGCACATGGTGGAATGAATCCAATCCCTTCCTAATAGGGCATTGTAGAAAGTCTTCGCATCTATCATACAGAATGCGGATGTAATAGGTTTGCTTCCAATGCTCACTTCAACAAGCAGAATGCCCATGATGGCAACCTCTCCAACTGCAAAGATGCTGATTACAATGTCTATTTTCAAAAGATTATATGTTCCTTTCCGATATATTTCATGATTCGGAAAGGTATGATGTTCATGGCAGCTCCGTTATTGTCTAACATTCTGCTTGTGGGCTTGCTATCGAGATGGCCAGCTACAAAGAAAGGCTTCACATGTTTCGCCATGCTTGGCAGTGGTTGCTAGAATAAAACCTTAATCTCTTCTACCTTGTTGCTCTTCTGGATTATCTGTTCGGAATCACCTCCAACAAAGAAGGCTACAAGCTCACTATTGTCCTATAATTTATTTCTGGCACCTAGATCATCACTACAATTGTTATCAGCCATAAAATTAGAAAGTGCTTATACCATATTGCATTACATATGGACAGTGTAATCACTAGCTAATGCTAGGTCTGAAGGTTTGCTTTCCATTGGCAACTCTCTGTCTTTCTGATTCAACTTCTCCATCTTTTAGATCCGTTATTCCAAGGGATCTTCCTCTTCAACATCCTTTGGATCATTCACAACATCACTTTTTGATTTATCGCTTTCTGACACAATTGGAATGATTGTTCTTTCCTTTAGTTGGATGCTGATCGAGATGACTTCCTTACCCTTTGGATCAATTCTCTATTTCTTTCTTAAGTTGTTCAGCTTTCTTGCGTTATTCCAAATACCTCGGTATTGTGTGTAGATCATTTTGTGAGGGTTTTTCCCATTAGGGAATTTGGGATATCTTACTGTAGTCTAGCGACCTTTTGGGGCTGGCAATAGCCTGATGAACTTGGAATAAAATAGTTCTCAAACTGGCTCACGTCTTTGAGATGGGCTAGAGGGTGCCCTCCTCTTATCATTTGATTCTCCATCAATCTTTCAAAGTGGACTTCGATCTCTTTTGCTTCCATTCCGTACATATCGTGATGCTTGGCTATTGATAAAATGCCCCCCGAATCATTGGAAACTGGCTACAAGGTTAGCCCATGGTAATATTGACTTATTCCTCCTGTCGGATAGAACTACGACATCGTTGCCATTTCAGAATGACACCTTGCACAGAGTCCAAGTTGCAACTTTGGTTATACTGCCATTTGTTCATCTTGCTGGTGTTCCTTTTTGATGTTCCATCTTGCACATTGACCATGTTCACGCCTTCTACCTGGAATGGTTCCTTATCAATTCTCATCTACTTTTTATTCATTCGTTACTGTAACAAACACAAAGTGCCATTATCCAAATAGTTTTGGATCATCCACCTAAAAATAAAGCAATCATTAGTATTATGAGTCCAAGTATTGTGAAACTTGCAATAATTCTTGCCCTCTAGTTCTTTGGCAATTAGCATTCTATGATCACTAGGAATTTTGATTTTGCCATGTACTAATAGTTGGTCGAAAATAGCCTCACCATTGATATTGAAAGCATAATACCTTTCAGCATCAGAATGAAATTCTGACTTGTTTAACATGCCAGGAGGAATTTTGATATATGGATGTATTCCCCTTGGTTTTTCTAGGGTAGGACAAACTATATTCTTTTGGCAAACGACTTGGTCTAAGCCCACTTCACTATCCCATTGACTCTCTTTGACACTAACTTGGTCATCCTGAATTTTGGTTAGGCCTACTTTGGTAATGAGTGGCCTTGCTATGGTGACTTCTACAATTCTCTACCATTAACAACTTTTCATATTCAGTTACATGTTTGATTAATCCAAATATAAGCATTGGCCAAACATTTTCTTTTTCAATTTGAGATGCATACCTCCTATAGCCAAATGGAAGTAACTCTCTTCAGGCATGATTACTAGACAAAAATGCCTAGCCCGAACAAATCTACCCATGTTGTGACGATCCAAAACTGTCACGATCCGAAAAAATACCCTTCATATTTTATTAAAATATGTTGGACTGAAACGCGCAGCGGTAATATTTTCATAGTTGTATAAATAATTATTTTCACATAAAATTTGTACAAAATACAAAAGTTACAATTTTCGAAACAAATACAAAAGTAACTTTGTTGCGTAAATTGTAACTTTTGTATTTTGTACAAATTTTATGTGAAAATAATTATTTATACAACTATGAAAATATTACCGCTGCGCGTTTCAGTCCAACATATTTTAATAAAATATGAAGGGTATTTTTTCGGATCGTGACAAATGGTATCAGAGCCGCTTGCCAGCCGGAATACTGGGAGCTAAGTGCTCTGTGGGGCAAAGTGCTACGCACACGGGAGCCACCTCTTGAGCCTGTAGAGCAAATGTTACGTGTTGAGCCCACGAGGCCAAGTGCTATGTATTGAAAGTCTTGAGCCCATGAGGCCAAGTGCTATGTATTGAAAGTCTTGAGCCCATGACGCCAAGTACTATCTCTTGAATGTTTTGAGCCTGCGGGGCAAAGTGCTACGTGTGCGAGAGTCGCCTCTTGAGCCCACAGGAGCCACCTCTAGAGTCCCGACGCCTGGCAGATGGTATTGGTATGTGTGATTTTTGCTACAAAACCTCTAGTGTATCTGTTGGATTTCGTATTTGATTGAAATATATTTTGGGTTATAAACTCTTTTGTGAAAACATATTTTTGGAAAAATACCCTCAACTACTTTACTAAACAAAGCTGAATTCCGAGGACGAAATTCTTTTAAGGAGGGGAGGATGTGACGACCCCGGTAATCCTTAATATTTAAATAATTGATTTAAAATATTTTGCTTCTTGAAAATGTTATTATTACTTGTTGTTTTCAAATTTTAATCTGTTTTTGAAATTAACTAACAATTTGAACGGTAAAGTGTTAATTTTCGTATTTCGATTACCACTCATGGAAAATGCATCTGTTAAATATTATGACTTTTCAAAAATAATATAAATAAGTATTATGGACTTTTATGCATGGAGAAGATGCAATTTTGAATAAATTACATGATTTTTCAAATTTTAGACGAATTTGACATTCTAACACAATTTTCGAAATTCTATGTCCTAAATTGCAATTTTCAAAAGTATAACTAAAACATTTTTAATTTCTGGGAAATATACATATATTTTCATATTTTTAAAGATTAAATTTCATAATTTTGGGATTTTTCTAAATTAATTATGAATTTTCGGATTTTATGCCCCAAAACCGTAATTTTATGCCCTAAAACCCTAATTTTCGATTTTTACAACAATAAATAAATAAAAATTCGAATTGTTAATGAAATAAAGATATGATTTCAGATTTCATAAGATTAGAACAATAAAAATCAGATTTTATTTGATTTTATTTGATTTTGTGTTAATATTTTATTAAAATATCTTCCTACAATTATTTGGTAAATCTAGAAAATCTTATACTTGGAGCATTCTAATGAGTTTAGGGCTTGAATCATCATATTAGGCCAACACATAATATAATTTAGGGTACAACTCATATTATTTAGGGTAACATTTGTGTAAATTACAACCACAATTAGGTGTGAACATAATTAATGTTAGGCCTAGTTGGAAGATCACATTAATTAACAAGATAAACCCTAATAAAATAATCTTGTTTCTTGGGCAACAACTATAAATAGGGGGCATGATCTTCATTTCCATCACACACACAACACAAAATCCCGCCTATAAGGCCCACACCCACAAAATCTTGCACTTTCAATATATATATCACACAATATCATTAGTATACCTTCCTATATACATATATATATAATTACCCCTCTTCTAAACCTATATATATACATATTAACCTTTCTATATATCTATATATACACTCTACACTTTATACTTATATAGAAAAAGGTAGTCCTTTGAAAGGTAGGAGTATTGTTTAACTTCATGAGTAGAATAGGAATTTAAGTATCTTATAAGTCTTAAATGTTTTATGCTTTTATTTCCACTGTAGTATTATGTGAAATTATGTGTCTACGTGCACCTATTAAAACACACACCCACCTTATGGGGTTGAATGATATTTCTACTCAACCGTCGCGTTGACTCTTCTTTTCCAATATTGTTTTTGAAAGAAATGAGATAGCGGATCAGAGTGGCGCAGCGGAAGCGTTTCGAAGCCATTTACGCAATAAATTTCTTTTGTATTCCTTTTGAAACTTGTAACTTTTATATTTTGTACAAATTTTATGTGAAAATAATTATTTATACAACTATGAAAATATTACCGTTGCGCGTTTCAGTCCAACATATTTTAATAAAATATTAAGGGTATTTTTCCGGGTCGTGACAAAAACTATTGGCTAGTTATTGAAACATACTACTAATACTTTTATTATTGAAAGCTGAAAATTTTCCATAAAAGACTTTTATTACATGGAAAACCCAAAATACATAATAAGAGTCCTAAACATATGATAAAACTACAAGGACTCGACTACGACTTCCTCTAGCCAAATACTCCAAATCGTCCCTTTCCATCCTCCTTCTAGGTAACTTCGTCCTCACATTCGGCTAAAACATTGAATAACAACAACATCAACAACATGGTGAGTAGCAATTTTACTTAACACATAAGGTGCGTATGTGTGCTACGAACATGCATATTTTCACATACTTTCATCAAACATAAATCACATAAATTTTCAGATCAAAAGAATCATAATTTGCAACACATTTCTACCGTTCTCCACCTTGACGGGAGGCTACCTTATCTCTCTGTGCCGTAAACTCAATTCCAACCAATACTGCCATCCCAACCAAACACACTGGTGGTCATATCTCGGGCATATGACGAATTTCCTATAACCCACTTCAGTACATGGAACACTCCGTCCATGCAAGGTGGGATTAAGCAATGATGGATGGCGAGAACTTTTAAGACTGGCAAGCCTGTTGCCTCCCGGCCGAACTCAGCCCCATCCACCCCTAACGTTTTGGGCCCATATACACACATTTTCAGCACATTTAACTCAATTTCCAGCACAATACCAACTATTTTCAGCTTGTCGTTGCATAATTTCAGCAGAGAGTACACAATTTCCAGCTTATAAAAGTCGAACTTTTCCAACTGCGAACAGAAATTTCCAGCTTGCAAAATAATGAATTTCCAGCTTGGAACATGCTGAAATTCCTCACTAAAATTTCCAGCTTTGTAAAATAGGTTTTCAACTTGCAAAATTCGAATTTCCAGCTTTGAAAAACTGAAAAATAGTAATTCCAGCTTTGAAACAGGATTTCCAGCTTTGAAATAAAACAGGATTTTGAGCTTTAAAACTAATTTTGCGGCTTCTAACACATAAATAAAACCCTAACATAGTATAAATCATAACTACACATAATTTTCAGCATCATACACATAATTTCCAGCTTCACAATTTGGCATAAATTTACAAATTTCAACATGATCTTTCATAAACACACAATATGTATCTAGCTAACTACGATGTAGTCCCTTAAGGCTAAGATAGTAATTAACTTGTAGTTACATCCTAGGTCCTAATAGGGGAATAAATGTGCTAATACAATATGAAAACTAACTCATGTCTTAAGTAAAATTACTACCTTGTATCAAATATGAAGCATTCGCTTCTATAAGGTATAATATCTATGAATTAAAGTAGAACCTTTACTTATGAAATTAAGTAAGATTCCTAATTTAATTAGATATTCTTCTACCTTTTTCAAGAGTGTTTTGTGGAGTTAGCAGTATGTAAAAAGAAGGGTTTATGTGTATATATATGTGGGTAGAAGATTCACTATAAATATGAAGTGTTTTGTGTGCTTAGGGGAAGGTGAGTGTGAGTGGGATGTCTTAGGCGGGATTTAGTGTGTGTGTGGATGTGTTTGTGTGTGTTATGTGATAAAAATGAAGTGCTAAATCTCCAATTTATCCCCTATTTATAGTAGTTGTGCTAAGAAACAAGATTATTAAATAATTAAGTCATTGTCTAATTATTATCATCTTTCCACCTTAGGTTACAACCAAGGATTATAATAAATGAAATCTTCCAACTCAATATCTAATTATAGCATAAGTGTGAGTCTAAATGCACACTTCATAATCTAGTTTAATCTAAACCTTACATTTAAAAACATATCTAGAAGAAATCTTACATGTGTAATTATACATTAAATGCCAAGAGAATTGGAGAGTAAGTAATAATATTCACCACATATTTATCATATATATGTAAGAAATGTCGTTCCGCCTCCCCTTTTTCTATATTTTTAGGATATTTTTACACATAATATAATTATTCCAATGTTTATGATGAAAAATACCTAAAGAAATATAATCTTATATATTTATGTATATAAATTTTCTTTAAGATATACACATATATAATGTAAGATATTTATATATATATATATATATATAATGAATCATAGTCTTATGGCCTAGCATTTAAAAATAATTTTTAAAATAATTATTATAGCGTGAAATAACACATTTTAGTGAAAATGACAATATCAAGAAAAATAATCTCACGCTTATATATATATATATATATATATATATAAATTTGTGTATATGAATATATATATATATATATGTATATGTGTGTGTGTGTGTGTGTGTTTGAATTTTTATGCATTTTATGATTACTAAATGAATTCCAATAATTATGCATTTTGTAAATAAAAATAGGCATATATTGCAAAGTATTTATTGCAATAGAAACTAATCATATAACATTTAAATAATACATATTTAAGCATCAATTAGTATATATATGTATATATCTACATCATCTAAAATACAAAATGACCTAGGATATATATATATATATATATAAGTTTGAAAATATATATATATAGATATATACTTCAACATATAAAAATACTATATATATGACTTTATTACAAATAATTCCTATCATTATAACTTTGAAAAATGTATGTATAGAATTATATATGTATATATTGATTTTTATGCATATACATAGAATCTAATGGTTGGCATAAAAACATAGTAGTTATTACACATTTCACATATAAGATAAATAAAACACTAAATAATTTAATCACATAGTTCACATATAACTAATAGTCATATAAAAAAAATTGAATAATTTAATCATATAATTAACTTTTAAAATACCTAGAAATACCGGGTCATTACACATGTACTCTTCGGCTAACTCCCTAGGTATTTGTTTTATATTGGTTAATTCTAATAGGGACACCTCAGGAGGTATTCGATAGATGTGTCTATGAAATAGACTTTCCAGAGCATGGTTTCAATTTGATATACCATAAGAAAACTTCACCAGTTAGAGGATTACGAAATAAATGCAATTTTAAATTACCATCCATTTTGACTTGTCCACATTGTGTGATGAATTTAGTATTATGCTCGATTGTGGTTTGTGATCCATCTCCATTAAATAATGTGGAAACAGGAACCTTAAACCCTGGGGAAAAAGGAATCAAATCAATTTGTGGGGAATATGGACGAGAATACCTGGGTAGCGAGGTTGACTGCTTATGCCTTGGAAGCTCTTGTCACAATGTTTCCTGATCTTTTGTCGAGACACGACTGTGTTCTTATTTTGAATCGTGGCTAGTTGGCCTCTATCTATCCCATATGGCATTGCATAGGGTATGGCAGACTTGTCGGAATGGTTCCTGGAACCTGATCCTTCCCCTTCCAAGTGTAAACCCCTAGATTTGAATGACACTCTCTTATCGGTGTCAAAATTAAGGCTAAGTTTTCTGCGGTGATGGTTACGTCCAAGATTCAGTCTCTTTGGTCGTGGTTCATCCTGCGCGTGTGATGTTGTTTGACCTCACTTTGATGTGGAGGTTCCCTCACCGGCGGAATGCTATCCATCTTTGTTGCTAAGTTGTGTAGGCTCATTTTGTAATGTGGATCGGACATTCAGAGTGACTGTAGCATGGAGGCCATGAGTTTGTCCCTCTCCGATTCTTCTTCCCATTATTTCTCCATCAGCTCTTGGAACCTATGGTTAGATTCTGCGATCTACTTCTCCATAACGTACAGTGCACCATCTCTACAGTTGGCCACTCTAGCCAATAACATAGATGCTTCTTGAAATAGCACCTCTACAGGTACTCGTTGGTTATGTTCGAGCCTTTCAATGATCGCCTAAACGTTGGGAGGTGGATGATGTCCACCTCTCTCGTTGGGATCAATGCCTAAGTAGGTGAACCTAAGTAGGTGCTAGTTGTAATATTGGTATAACTTCGGGGGGTTTTTGGTACTTTTTGAAACCACAGGGGGTTTTTCGTAAATTAACCCAATCTCAGGGTGATCAGTGTAAATCACCCAAAAAATTGGAAGGGGTATTTTTGGAAATTCAAATAAGTTTGTAATATGGATATAACCTTAGGGGGTTTTTGGTAATTTTTGAAAAAGTAAGGAATTTTTTGTAAATTAGCCAAACCTCAGGGGTAGTCAGTGTAATTCGCCCTTTATACTTTGATATATGTGTCGACTCCATGGTGAGTCTTAGTACTCCTATGTTGGGTATAGGTCTCCCATATATGGAGACTAGTGAAAGTCAATAAAGGATTCGTTGCTCGCCTAGTTGAGCGAGTGAGTTTTCCATATATTCTATTGTAATTAGTCCACTTAAATCCTTGCGCAAGGTGGAGGAGAATGATTAGAAAATGAGTTTTCTAAGTCAATTGTCAAATGGACTACTTAAATAGAATTATGAGAATTAAGGTTAATAGGATTTCCCAAATCCCATGTCCCAAACCTCAATCAGAAAACTAGACAACGAAGGGACCGTGTTTGCACGGTAAGTCATAAGTAGAAAGGTTCGCACTAATACTTCACCTATTGGCTAGGTATTCGTGGGCTTGTTGCAAGACATCGATCACGATGGATGGGGACCATTAATTAGAAAGGGTTCTAATAAAATGGTGATTGATTAAAGGAGTTTAATTAATCATAGATAATTTTATTATCTAAAATATTGCTTTGAGTGTAAGCCCGTCGCTAATCGATTGGTGAACCTAAGGGGTTACACACAAAAGTTGACCAAACACCTAAGTATATGAATTAATTTATAGTGATTAATCAAATTGAATTGGTTAATGAGATCAATTGAATTGAGGGCTAATTCAATTGACCTATCTCATTAAATTGGTGTATAGAAATCAATTTGGGAAATTGATTTGAAAATTAATTGATTAAGAATCAATTAATGAAATTAATTTGAAATTAGATTTCAATTGATTCATTATTTGAAATAAGTTTTCGATTAGGACTAAATTGGAATTGGATTTTAATTTAAGAACTAAATTGAAATAAGATTTCAATTAAGGACCAAATTAAAATATGATTTTGATTTGGGGATTAAATTGAAATTAGAATTAAATTAATTTTGAATTAATTTAATGTTTCAATTTAATTATAGAATTTCAATTTAACTATAAGACCGTGAGATAAATCTTATAGTTAAAAAGGATGAATTCTACTCATTGATAAATATCAAAAAGTTTAATGGATGATAAATTAGAAGAGAAGTGAAGGAGTCCAAGTTGGACTCTAATTGAGCAAGAGGCTAGGCCAAAAGAAGGGTTATAAATACCCCATGACCAAGCCCCTTTTTTAGACGTACAAGAAAAAAAGAAAAGAGTTTTCTTTTTCTTTGTTCTCTCCACCAAAGTCATCCCTTTTGACTTCTTGTTTTATTAGTTTTTGGTTTATTATTTAATCAATAAATAATAAATCAAAACAAGTTAAAAAATTCCACCATCTTTTCATAGCCCCATATACTAAAAGTTAGTATAGATTCATATACACTTCAGTTTAAATCCAAGTCTTGCATAGGATTTAAATCCATGGTGCGGTTAATGTGTGGATACGCTTGGAGGGAAGACAATTGGATTCCTACGGAAGCACGAACCGTTCGTGATAATTCAGGAACGTGAACTGCGTATTTGAATATGCTCTATTCCCTACGACAACAGAAGTGCTAAAAGGTAATTAAACTACTAAACTCGTTTAAACGATTTGGTTATATAATTTGCATAATAGATTCGCGTCACGATAGTCACAGGACAACATGATTAGCATATAATATGTTATATGTTTTATATAAAAATTTTGATATTCCGCTGTGTATACGTCTCGGGACATATGTGAAACTAACAAGTTATATTTCGTATGTCCGAGGATAATATTGAAA